>JBCEWC010006651.1:0-22689 GCA_038996855.1 Solanum aculeatissimum | reverse complement strand
GGACAAATCTATACTCTTGTACGTTTGACTTGTATGTTGAACCTTTGGTTATATCATATGATGCTACTTGGCTTGGCGTATGATCATGTCTCTCTCTTATTATGCTTATGGGAACTTGAATTGTTGGTCTTGATTATGAGAAGTGTCATTTATTATGCCTATGATATGAATGTTGGGGATTTGAACGATTATGTGCTTATGTGAAAAGTCCCATGATCCCGGTGTGCCCCATAGTGGAGTCTTATTTCACTTTTCCTTAGAGATTATTGCTATGTGTTATGTGTAGGCATGCTTATCCCATTCCCATTATTGTCCCCATAGCTTGAGTCCCTAGTCCCCAATCCCTTAGAACTTACGTGCTATGTGATTATCTTCCGAGCTTTCGAACCGATGATGTGTGTAATGATGCTATGATGGCTTGATCAAGGGTCTTCGGGTCCTCTTTCGTCATGTCACATCTAGGCTCCCTATCCGGGTCGTGACAAATCTACAGCTCGTAGATGCTTCTATAGGTCATAAATAGGGTCTCGTAGATAACCCTGACACCTAAAATTATTTTAGAACTTGGGGTTTAATGTATGAAATTCATTTATGAGTCATGAAGTGATTGACAAATTTTTGTTAGTTGTCGTGGTTTAGATTCAGAAGATGAAAGTTAAGGATTAATAGGATGAAACTTATTTGCAGGTCATAATCTAATTAACAGGTCATAAATGGCGTCTCATGGTTTGGATTATAGATTGTGAAATTGACTAAGTGTTGGTGGGGTTTACAAAAGGTGTTGTACGACCCATACAATGAATTAGGAACTGTAGTTTGAGTTCGTGGTTGTTGGCCTAACATTTATGTTTCTGAAGTTTTTATATGAACGTGCAAGACGAACTATAAATATAACTATGGGGCATAATTTTCCTTTGTCGTTTGAGATCATATAACAATGCATTTTAGCTATTGTATGAAATCCCCTGTCTACGTACCGTAGACTAAACTATGATTCATAGCCCCCTTTCATAGATCCATCCTAATAGTTTTAATGAAGAGCTTTGTGTCATTTCCTTCTATTCTAAGTCCTATACTATGTTATATAAAGACTATATGGACTATATCCGTCTCTAACCCCTTCCATATCACCCATTCTACCAAATACTAAAGTCATTCAAATTTATCAACTTTTAACACCATTAAGAATCCATTGGAGGTCACAAACTAGGGTTTCAGACTCTCCTTTTCAATTTCAGATTTCTTCCACCAGTTTCATCAAGGTATGTGGGCCTTTATCCATGGGTATTTTCCACCTATGGAGCCTAACTAATCCTCGCTTTTCACTCAAAGTTCATCAAAGGTATTTTAGGGTTTTTAGGATTGCAACTTAAATTCTATGTATATCATTGTATATTGTAATTTCGTGTCTAATTATGCATGAATCGTGTTAAATTAAATGAATTACATGAATTCCAGTGATATCATCTATATGCTATCTAGGGTTTTATGAAATTTTAAATAGGTTCCTTCACTATTGACTTAAAGAGTCTCAAATTATATCATTACACATGAATTTACTTTGTTTATGTGATTTTAAACTTATTGACGGTAAACCTATGATTTTGCCCTAAATTTTATGACATGTTATGAATATGGAGGTTTCAAGTTTGAAGGTAAGCTCATGTGTAGGTTGATCTAAGATCCTAAATTGATATGAATTGTAATGATGGAAGACGTATACCCACATTACAAGTATAAGTAAGAAAACGAGTTACTCCATGAATATGATTTTATGAAATGGATCGATTTACTTGACATACCTTTCCACTATGACAAGTTATTAATTATGAAAAGCATGAATTATGATTTTATGAAAAGTATGACCTATGTTTATGATATGGATTTCGTGGGATTTGACTTAGCATCGAATGAGGCTTGAGGTGGGGGATCGACCTATGGGGTCCTTATATAAAGTCTCTAGTCTCAAACTACATTGACACTGTATGTTTATGTTGCCAATATGTCTCATAACTACATTGACACTGTATGTTTATGTTTCCAATATGTCTTAGCTAGTGGATCCACATATAGCAATATGATTATGACACTCTCTTAGTGTGGTAGGAGTCTTACCTTGGCATGTAATGCTCCTTTTTCTCTGATGTTCAAGTAGACATTAGAATTCCACACAGCTCACGTCATTTTATTGGAAGTTATGGTTACTTCCCACATATGTATTTTTCTATGATACTTTATATGGTTTCACCCTATGATTCATTTGTTCATTGATCACTTATATGTTTACTTATTTTTTTCATGTCTTATACTCTAGTATATTCATGACTTGGTATTGCACTTCATGTTTTACATTTTATGCAATCCTACATGCATAGTATATTCAAACGTACTAATGCCTACTCTATGTCTACATTATATGACAATGTAAGGAGAGATGATCATCCTCCTCCTCATACTCGTGGCTAGATTTGGATTCCAGCTTTGAAGATTTGGTGATTCCTCATTCTTCAGGAAAAACCCTTTATATGATAGCTTTACTTTCGTCGATTGAGACATTATGACAAACTTTTCTTTACTTTTATTGAGGATGAGCTAGGGAGATGTCTTAACCCTGCCAAGTCTGTTAGTTAGAGGCATTGTTGGATAAAATGTGTAGATTGGTTCTAGAGTCAATAGAGAAACACGTATGAGATCAAACCATGTCAAGAATAACATTAAAACTAAAAGGATCATGACATAGTGGTATCCATATCTAGAGACTCCTAGTAAGTTTGACAAGTATGTGAGGATGGAGTCTATTCTGAAAGGTCTCCTTACCTCTCCTACCAGCCACGAAAGAATCTTTAATCTTATTACTAGTCTCACCACACCCATAGAAACAATTCTTACTAACCATGCACTCCCCTCGGTGATTTTTACCATACTTTTGAAAAGTAGCAAAAGGTTGTCTTTCCTTGTTGAACCTAGCACTGAAGCACTAGCATAAGATGAACCACCCTTGGTCCAGGTCCTCTTAGTTTCCCTGGTTTTCTCCCTAAGATTTTTTTTCAATTTTTTTGACATAGGTCATCAACCTATAGATGTCCATCTCTTTGATAAACATGGTTGTTTTGCATTATTTGAAAACTATATTTGAAATCACCGATATGAACTTTATCATCTGAGCCCTAGAGTCAACAATCATGAGTAAAGCATATTTTGACAATTGCATGAACTTGAGGCATACTCCCTCACACTCATATACCTTTTCTTTAAACTAATAAACTCTTGAATCATAGCCTCCCTTAGGTCAAGGGGAATGAATTAGTTACGAAACACATCTTTGAACTCTTCCCAAGCAACAAAACTCACTTCTCTAGTTTTCTCATCTTTCCATTGATCAAGCTAAATCCTAGAAACACCCTTCACCAGTGACACGCCTATAATAACTACAATCGTATGGATTCCTTCTATAAAATCTTTGATATCCTCGTCCATCTTTGAACCATGAAACTCCGGGTGATTTATCCTAATGAAATCATGGATTCTTATTACTATTGTTACCATATTTTGATTCATGGGTGCTACTACTCCCCAGTTAACTTGTGCTATTGCAACTTGAGCAAACATTTGAAAAGCAACTCAGAACTCTACATATGTGACACTTGTTCGGCAAAAGGATCATTTGGATATTGTGGCTACTCTTTATAATTCCTTCTTACAGGAATTCTTCGTGGAGGCAAGATTTTGAAATCGCAAAAGACGTATGCTAGAGGGGGAGAAAATTAGAGTACAACTTTATTGCATGATAAGATCATGAACAATGTGAAGTTTCCTATAATTTCTCATAGTCTCCTATTAATAGATATGGCACGCTTTGAACCCGTGTATAAGAATCTACTTAATGTAGCATGTTAGACTCCCTAGAACACCTTAAATCTCGTAATCTGAAATAAAGTTTATCACAATCCAAGCTAGGACCAAGATGTGACGTGATTATTAGGATCACAAGGAACCCAATCAAGACTATTAGAATTCATTGCATACATAAGGTAAGTATAAATGAAATAAATCATGAAGTAGAAGATAAGTCTCAAATAGAATCTAAAAAAGAGAAAATTCAAGCAATATGTCCAAATAAATTGAGCTACAATATTAACCTTGATCTAATATGTCTCTAAAACTTAGAAGAGGGAATAAGAAAATCCCTATCTCACGCTAAATCAAAGAACATAAATAGTCCAAACATGACAAAACGAAACATAGTCAGTTCTCCCTCGTATCATGGGGACTCACCAAATCAACTTCAAGTTGTAATGCAAGACTAGCCATAAGTGGGATGAGGATGATCACGACCCTATAACACAATATAGGTAAAAGAAGTATATATTAGTACACCACAAGGTACTAAGTAGTTGAGCAATATAATGCATGACATAAATGTGATGATGCAATAACCAAGCTAAAAACATAACGTAATCCATTAAAATCATCATTTAAAATGTAAGACATGGTGAATGTGAAACTAAGGAAAAGGACATAATAAACCATAGGGAAATCCATAAGTCATTTGTAAGAGATTCCAATAACCGATATAAATCATGTGAGCTATAACATGACATTCAGGTTTTTCCTCACACATCAAAAAGACAAGGCCCACACTTGTTGAGGTAAAAACCATAATTGCGTAAGTTGATCCACAAAGATACTTAAGGAATCAAGCCTCTACTAATGGGTGAACCTTTCTAAGAAATCAATCCTCTACTAACAGGTGATCCTTTCAAATATCAAGCCTCCACTAATGGTCGATCCTTTTTCTTATGGTGTCACGTAGTTATGGGATAATGAGATATCTATTAATGGTCTCATGTCTCTACTAACGGGTGAGAGCTTCTATCCTAACATTCACTTGATTCTAAATAAATTCTCAATTAGAATAAATAGATCATAAATATTAAATCATATCATGTGAAAAATAATATCTAATTATCAATTTGTCTATCATAAAATTATAATTATAGAATAACTCCTTGCATAATAATTCATATAATATGAGCATTACCATTTCATGATTACAAATTCATACTTAGGTGAGAAAATCTTTTACCACATTTCTTTCGTATGAAATCCTTTCATATTCATACATTCTTCCTTTAGACATATCATAAAAGTATAATTTATTATTCTCTAAAGCATGTATGAAATCCTCATGAAATCATGATCACAATTCATAATTAAATTTAGGGTAACTAGCTAGCAGGGTTCATAAGAAATTAACTTGAAATCATGTAATTTTGATGAAACATGCATAACCATGTAAAAGACATAAATTAGATGATAATTGAAAGAACCCATAATGAATTTCATGAACCTTAGGTGACACTGAGAATAAATTGAATGAAAACCTCTGTGGACTCAGATAGTGTTAAAATTTTGTTTTTTTATTTACTATTTTTGTTACTGTTTGAATACAGAGGGAATAACAGAACAAACTAGATGCATGATGCACAAATTAGAACTTTCATATAAGAATTTATTATGGGTGCAGGATGGGGCATGAGTTCACTAAAATTAGATATGAAATGATCATGTAATGTTGAATTTGTATTAAAAAAAAATCTGTGGTGTTGAAGGATTATAGTTGGTCACTTCATGCCCATAGTTAGCTATAATAGGTAAGACAGTTTTTTTCTGTGGAAGCAATTTTTTTGACAATGAGACATAATCTTCTTTTTGTGCGGATATTGATACTAAATTAAATACTACTTATTCAAAATAAAAAAGAATTCGATGAATTTCACTTTTTACATAAAATTTCAAAAAAAAAATCATTCGAGACTGGATAGGTTGAAAATAAATTTCCTTGTTATGTAGGAGAAGTTTAAATCTTTGCGAATTTACTTCGAAGCAACACCGTCCCATACCATTTTTCATCCCTACACACATACTATTTGATAATAAGGTCATGAATAATATGATTTTCAATAAAATTGTAATACCCCAATAGTAAAAAATTATAATAAGAAAGAAAAAGTTCATAAAGTTGCTAGTGCAGGGACCACAAGCCCTTTTCACGAATTGTAAATTAATCCATGGTCCATAAAGGATGCTTATGAAACCTATTAGGGATTTTGTTATCTCAGGCCTCAGAACAACGAGAGAGATTTACAATTCGTACAGGATTTTATAGGTCATAAAAGACCCTTTGTAGAATAGATTTAGAGACCTGGAGAATTGATCTTAGACAGGATGTCCTTTGTATGAATATCAAAAGCATTACAGGTTGTGATTACAAATGAGTTTTGAAACTTCAAAATTTATAAAACAAGGGGTTTGACTTTTATAAAGAGGTTGTGCGGGTCATAGAGTGTTATATGGGTTGTTGATGGGTTTGTAGAAAGTCACCATGACTTTGAAATATTTAAGGTTAATAGGAAGTTCTATGGCTCATGAAAGAAACCATGAACATAGACCAAGACTATCGAATGAGGCTCAACTATCGAGCCTCAATACTTTTTCTATGGAGCAATAGTATGGTCCATAGATCATTTTATGGACGTAAAACTTTGGTCGTAGATCCAACTTCAGAGATCACTTTTCCCCATCCAATTTCTACGAAACCTTTTTCGGAAACCTGTAATCCCATCGATGACCCATAACCTAGTCTATTGAAACAATTTAGAGACTTGAGTTTTCACCCTGATTTCCGCAAAAGCCTTGTATGATCCATGAGATGCTTTACATATCATAGAATGTGTCAATAGAACCTATGAGATAGTCCATTTAAGAGTTAATTTAGTCTTTGTTCATCCTTTTAACTCCTATACTATGTCGTTTTGGATTATGTTAGGTTGGATTTAGGGGTTTATATCAACCTAATCTTTTATTTTCTCAACTCCCATCTCAAATTAGAAATTCTTTCTCTAGAATCTTCTCCCAAGGCAAGATCATGATCCAATCTTAGGATTTTTCACTCAAGTCCTCAATTTCAAATTTTAATCAAGGATTCCACTCCACGTATGTGAGTATTTATTTATGGACTCCTTTCATACATGAAGCCCAAAGAATTCTTATTTTTAATGAATTTTCAATATAAGAATTGAGCTTTTTGATGATCTACACACTGTGTTCTTAAGGAATTTAATCTCCTTACTGCACCAGAAGTTGTTACATTCATTAATTCCGCAAAAATTAACTTAATTAATAAATAATTTATAAATTAATTGAATTAATAAATAATTTATGAATTAATTAATTAATAATTCATAAAAATTAACATAAGAAAAGGAAAGTCTGGAGATTAATTAAATAAATTTTTTCCAAACAATTTATTAGTCAGTCACATCATTTGATGAAGTCGAAGCCGAGCGAGTGACGATGATGATGGGATGAGGGGGTCCCCTCTACTTGACTCTTTAAGAGTTAGAGGAATTGTTTCCTAATATAAGGAAAAAATTCATCTATTCTACCAATGAGGGAGAAATGACTCTTCATTTCCCTTTACTTAGTTCCCCCCATATTTTCTTATTGTTCCAATCTCATTTTCCAATTCACACTTTATTACATAAACCCAACAATCCCCCACATGAATGAGGAATTACTATTAGTTTAAAACATATGTATGAAAAAACTTATGTGATTCATAAATAAGGATTAATTGTATCTGGATAAGGAGGTTTCCCTTTGAACATTTTACAGTGAACATATACCGAATATACTTGGTCAATTGATATATTTGATATCTTTGAACCATCAATCTTTGTTGTGTACCTAGAAAATATAATTCACACAACTAATCATTTAATAGGTTTTGGTTCTCATTCTTTTGTTCGTTTCAGCCATGAACACTTCTTGGTTCATAAGTGCATAAAGAACTAGCCTTACCGAATTCTCCTTAAAGCGGCTTACACTTCACATTTACATAGGTGATTTCTAAATGTATTATTCCATAGATACACTATTTAATATACCTTGTATCAAAGTTAGAAACCATTAAAAGGACATATTACCTTATGCTTGCTACTGACATGTTCTCATCATGAGAATAGACCATATAATAATTTTGACAATGTTGAATTATCATCAATGACTTTGTTTGATCTCCTTGAACCTAAATTCTTTAGATCTCTAGTCTTGTAGGTAGAGTTACTGTCATAATGATTTGTCCTCAGTCATAGTCCTATTCTCTTTGATGATCTCTCAACTCCCTCTCTAGTTAGACTCTTTGTAAGTGAATCTGACCCATTATCCTTTGACTTTACATAGTTAATTATGATAATTCCATTAGAGAATAGTTGCCTAACGGTATTGTGTCTTCGTTGTATGTGAAGAGACTTACCTTTATACATAATGCTCTCAACTCTTCCTACTGCCGCTTGATTATCATAATGTATGCATATAGGATCCATTGATTTGAGCCAAAATGGAATATCTTCTATGAAATTTCGAGCAATTTGACTTCTTCACCAGCCTTGTCTAAGTTTATGAACTCAGCCTCAATTATAGATCGAGCTATACATGTTTGTTTATATGACTTTCATGATATTGCTCCTCCACCAATATTAAAAGTGTATCCACTTGTGGGCTTAGTTTCAGTTGGCCCAGTAATCCAGTTTGCATCACTATATCCTTCAACAACTGTTGGATACGTGTTCTAAATACCCTAAAAAAATTCATCACTATCCAATAATTTTAGTTGGAATTACTTGTGTATTAACTCAATTTACTTAGAGCACAAGTTATGTCCAGTCACGTACAGTTCTTGATGTGCATCAAAATTTTTAACACTCCGGCATAATCTAATTGAGACTGATGTTTGCCTTTATTTTTACTAAGATCAAGGTTCAGATCAATTGGAATTTTCACACTTTTGTAGTTAAGTACTTGATTTTTTCTAGTACCATTTGGATATAATGAGATTGAGACAATGCTAAACCTTGAGGTGTTTTGTGAATCTTAATTCCTAATATCAAGTTAGCAACTCCTAGGTCTTTCATATCAAACTTACTAGCAAACATATGCTTAGTAGCAATTTATGTTAGCAATATCGTTATTTATTATAAACATATCATTCACATATAAGCAAACAATGACAATTTTATTTGAAATGCTCTTAATGTAAGAACATTTGTCAAACTAATTAATTTTGAGACCATTTGACAATATTGTATGGTGAAATTTTGCATGTCATTCTTTAGGTACCTGTTTTAGTCCTTACAATAACTTAACAAGTCTGCACACCTTCTTTTCATTTTCAGGGACTATGAATCCTTCTAGTTGTTCCATATAGATTTCTTCTTCAAATCTCCAATTAAGAAAATTATTTTGACGTCCATTTGATGAATTTAGATCATAAATTGCGGCTATTGCTATTAATGTTCGCATTGACATAATTTTAGTTACCGGTGAGTATGTATCAAAGTAGTCAAGATCTTCACGTTGTCTAAATCCTTTAACAACTAATCTTGCTTTATATTTATCAATAGTTCCATCAGCTTTCATTTTTCTTTTAAAAAACTATTTGGACCCTAAGGGTTTATTTCCGAGAGGAAGATCAATCAATTCTCATGTACAATTATTCATTATGGATTCAATCTCACTATTGACTGTCTCTTTCTAGTATTGTGCTTCCGAAAAAGTTATAGTTTTTCTAAAGGTTCGAGACTCATTTTCTAATAAAAATGTTACAAAATCTTATGCGAAGAAAGTAGAGGTCCTTTGACGTTTGCTACGCCTTGGATTTTCTTTACTATGATCATTCTCCTTTGTTTCTTCACGAGGCCGTTTAGTTCCTTTATTAGTTTCTTCATATTCTTTCTTATGTAGGCATATCGTTTCAAAGACTTCAGCATTATCTTATTTAATACCGTATTAATATGAATGTCAGAATTTTTTATCTATACACTAGAAATCGGTATGCTTTACTATTCATAGCATATCCTATGAACATACAATCAATCTTTCTTGGTCCTATTTTTATCCTTTTAGATTTAGGAATTTGGACCTTAGCCAAACACACCTACACTTTTAAATATTCAAGGTTGGGCTTTCTCCCTTTCTACTTTTCATGTAGTATAGATTGTGTTTTACTATGGGAAACTCGACTGAATATTCGACTAACCGTAAGGATAGCTTTCCCCCCACAAGTTTTGGGATAAACAAGAACTAATTAACATGACATTCATTATCTCCATAAGTGTTCTACTTTTTCTTTCCACAATTTCATTGGATTTTGGTATGTACTGAGCTATTGTTAATGAATAATTATTTCAAACATATTTTCTCGCAAGGAGATTCATATTCTCTGCCCCTATCACTCCTTATCATTTTGATCTTTTTGTCAAGTTATGTTTCAACTTCACTTTTGTATTATTTGAATGCTTCAATTGTCTCATCTTTACTACGAAGTAAATAAACATAGCAGTATTGTGTACAGTCATTAATAAATGTGATGAAATACTTATTTTTACTATGAGATGGTATTGACTTCATGTTAAAAATATCTGTGTGAATTAAGTCCAAAGGATTTGAATTCCTTTTAACTGACTTATAAGGATGCTTAACATACTTAATTCTATGCAGACTTACACTTTGACTATTTATTTTCAAACATTGGCAATAGATTCAAATTACTTATTTTTTACAAGGTTTTATAATTTAACATGTCCTAAATGTGAATGTCATAGATCATTTGAATCAAGTAAATAAAAAGAAGTCTAAACCTTATTATTTTCAACAACCTTTACATTCAGTTTAAATAGACCCTCAGTAAGGTAGCATTTTTCTACATACATCTCATTTTTTCTAATTACAACTTTTTTTGAAACAAAAACACATTTAAAACCATTTGTGATTAAGAGATTAGCAGAAACTGAGTTCTTCCTCATCTCTACAACATGACAAACTCTATTTAGAAGAATCACCATCTTGTCGAATGTCATCTTTAAACATATTTTGTCATAGCCTTCAACTTTTATTGTGAAAGAATTTCCCATGTAAATGGTCTCATTAGGTGAAGCGGGGACATATGTTGCAAAAACTTCTTTAACTGCACAAATATGTGAAGTGAATCAAAAATCAAGTCACTACTCATTGGAATTTCCTACCAATTTGCATTGAGTCAACATGATACATAAGTTCTTTACTTTTTCATTCTTCTCAATCATATTTGCTTGATTCTTTTTCTTTTGCTTCTCTGAAGAGCGGCAATCAACAACTTTATGTCCCACCTTTCCACAATTATGAAAATTATCTTTGAACCTCTTTTTAGGTGGGTTGCATTTTGGTCCAGATGACTTCTTTCTCTTTTTGACATTTGACCCTTCTTCAATAATATTTGTCCCTACTATTATTGAATTTGTTTGTGACCTTTTTTCTGTCGTCTTATTGTCCTCTTCAATTCTCAAGCGTACGGTGAGATCTTCAATAGACATCTCCTTGCGTTTATATTTTAAATAGTTCTTGAAGTCCTTCTAAAGTAGGGGTAACTTCTCAATGATGACAACCACATAGAAAACATCATTCACAACTAATCTTATATTAAATATTGTGTGAGTATTAAGAATAAATTTAATATATTCAAATCAGATATTATATAAAATTATATCTTCTACAAGGATATCATGAATTATAACCTGCTGAACTTAGGTAACAACAGTTTTATTATCTATCATTATGTCGTCAAGGAACTTTGTCATAATGAATTTTTTTATTTCAGCATCTTTAGCTTTGTACTTCTTTTCTAGAGCATCCATAGTTCCTTGGAAGTTTTCATATTACTCTACACATTGTACAAATCATCTTGTAAGCCACCTAGAATGTAGTTTCTACATAGAAAATCTGAGTGCTTCCAAGCCTCAGTCACTAAGAGTCGTTCATCATCTGGAGTTCCTCCAGATAGTCCAGGAACATTCTCACTAATGGACCTCTGTAGACTTAGGGTAGTTGAGTAGAAGAACATCTTCTGCTGCCATCTTTTGAAATCAACACCAATAAATTTCATAGATTTTTCTACTGATGGAATAGTAGGTGCAACATTTGAACATTTTGCAGAAGAGATTGTTGCAATATTCATTATTCCAGCATTAGCTTCAATTGGATTAGACATTGTTTCTATCACAAATAGACAGGCAATTTAGTATATAGAATACTAATGAATAAAACCGAATCTGCATACTACTTATTTCTGTCACAAACAGACAGAAGAGTCAAATCTCAAACGACAAAGAAAAAAATCAGAAAGTAAAAATATAGAAAAAACTATTTTTTAAAATTAAATTCCTTAGACTTGTTATTCCCTCTGTATTCAAACAATAAGAAAAACAATAAATAAAGAAAATAAAATTATAAAATAATCTGAGTTCATAGAATTCACTGTGTGCCTTAAGGAATTCAATCCCTTCACTGTACCCGAGATTGTAGACTATTTCCTCCAGGATAAAACAAATAACATATTACAAAAGTAGTGGTACTTCAAACTCTTATAATTTCAGCGAAGTCAAAGAACCAACAATAGATTCACACGCAGACTCAAATTTTATTCATTTGTCGAAGCCGATGCCATAGTCGTAGCCGAAACCGAGCGAGCAACGGTGATGACGACACGAGAGGGTCCCCACTACTTGACTCTTTTAGAGTTAGAGGAAGTGTTTTTTAATAAGAAGACAAAACTTCTATTCTACCAATGAAGAAAAACGACTCTTCATTCCCTTTACTTAGTTTTTCCTACATTTTATTATTCTTCCCATCTTCATTTCCCAATTCACACTTTATTACTTAAACCGAACAAGTTCTGCCTTGTTGCCATCCATTATGCTTAAATTTTATACTTAAAAGGATGGAATAGTAAAGTGAGAGTAGTGAGACTATACATTAAATAATGTCTTGACCATAATATTAATATATTGGAACACAAATAAATAAATAAATAAAATAAACAAGAATTTTTGTTTAGTTTAGCAAAATTAGATCATGACGTCCTCCCTTTCATCACCAATTCTGAACCAAAACTAGTACTAGTTCGAATCTGGTGAAGGTTCATTTGATGCCTGGATAAAATAATTTTCGAGAATTAAACTAAGATCAGGATGTACATTAAATTAAAACATTGATGCCTCCACCATTGTCAACAACCCAAGGGCTATAATATTAGTTTTTAAAAAAAAAAAAAATTTAGTATATAATATTAGTTCTAACTACTTCAATAAAACTATATTCGATTCCTTTCATACACTAATTTCCATAAAATTAAAATAGTTTTCTTCACCATCTATAAATCCCCTCTAGACCTCTCCCCATCTACCCATCTAACTCAAACAGTTAAAGAGGGAAAGCAATATTATAAACAAAAAAGAAGAAGATGGAGAGTGCTAATGCATCAAAAATGCCGTCAATGGAAAATAATGTTAACGATATAGGGCTTATTAATTTCTTAGACGAGGATAATTTTGAACAATTCATTGAGCTTATTAGAGGTGAAACTGCTGACCCTATTGTAAAGTTTTGCCCAAATTATGATTGTGAACACATCACAGGTTGTTTTTCCGCTGCCAATGCCCAATTTGACCCAACATCGATGGATTTCTATGATTGGAATGCTACAAGCTTGCCTGATCCTATTTCACTATATACTTCACTTGCTGGAGAAATGAAGCTCGACCAAGAAGAAGAAGAGGAAGATGAATCTTCTGGCACAACCGCTACCGCCACCACCGCCACAAGAGTGACTCCGGGAACGCCAACAACAAAAAGCGCGAGGACTGACCGGTCGAGAACCTTGATTTCCGAGAGAAAAAGGAGAGGAAGAATGAAGGAGAAGCTTTACTCTTTGCGATCCTTAGTTCCTAATATCACAAAGGTATGTAATCCTACCATCATAATTTTTTTTAAGGTGTTTGATCCGAAATAGAGTTTAAAAATAAAGAAAGATGCTATCAGCTTGTTGTCCTAAATAAGCTGATGATATTAGTGTCTAAACATATTTTCACTGATAGTAGTATGACTATAAATCACCTTTAGATGTAAAATGAAAAGTTTGAATAATGATAAGACTAACTAAAAAGGAGAAAATGTCACACAATTTATGTTTGAAATTTACTTTTAGTTACTGTAGTAGTTTTTAGCAAAATAAATTGTTTAGTTTAACATAAATTTGAATTTTGAATTTTAGTTAAATTGTTGAGATATTTTAGGTTATTTTAAATTTCAAATTATGCAGATTTTTATTTTATGTTGGCTATTTAAAATTCCGCAATACTTAATAAAATTATTGAAAGCTATTGAAAGCATTTCAATCTATTGAGAGACTCTTTCAATTTTTTTGCTGCCTCATTCTTCCTTTAAAAAAATCAACAGTGGTATCAAGAGTCTCATTGATCTTACGGGATCTGTAAGTTCTTCCAAAGAACTACCATATCATTTTCAACCCACAAGGGCTACCTTTTTAACTCGTGAGGGCTACCTTTTTTAACCCGTAAGGGCTACTTTTAATCTGCAAGGCCTACTTTTTTAACTCATTTTAACCCGTCAGGGCTATTTTCAACCCGTGTTTTTTTCAACGCAAAGACTTTTTGAACCAACTTTTAACATAAGAATGACAAACAACAGTCTCTCTTTAAATGCCCCACAAATTTTCACTGGCAAAATTTATCAAATTTTGTCAGTAATAATAAAATCTCATTTTGAAACCTATGTTTTATATGATATTGTGATGGAAGAAAAATCATCACAACAATTCTCTGCAAATCCTATCAATTTTCAAAATGAAAGCACTTTCAAATCAGAGAAGATCATTGATGGTGTTTTTTAAGCACAAAATCAAAAGAAAAAAAAAGAAAGAGGAAGAAATTTTGCAAGTTAAAAAACAATCAAAATAATTCATCACGAACCACCAAAGTAGAAATTGAGGATTAACAGTTTTTAAAATTGTAGTAACTAAAACAAAGGAAGAATGTTGAAATTTGCTTTTAGTTACTGCAGTAGTTTTTAGTAAAATAAATTATTTAGCTTAAGATAAATTTGAATTTTGAATTTTAGTTAAGTTGTTGAGATATTTTATGTTATTTTAGTTAAGTTGAGCACCTCCACCATCAATAGCTAAATAATAAATAGGAAAACTATTCATCTTTATGAAGCCAAAAAAAAAAAAAAGAGGGGGTGCGGGGGGGGGGGGGGAGAGAAATTTGACATTGTTGATGCATGATTTATTAGCCTTTGTTGCGTTAAACGGTAGTTTTGAGTAAAGAATGTTTTCATGAGCAGATGGATAAAGCCTCCATCATAGGAGATGCAATACTATACGTACAAGGACTGCAAACGAAAGCCAAGAAAATAAAAATAGAAATAGCAGAGTTTGAGTCATCACTCAGCGGAATGAACAATAATCAAAGTGGACAATTTCAGAATGCCAACAAAATGAGTTTCACGAGCTATTATCCAGCAATCAAGAGGATAACAAAGGTTAGTTTTTACTAAAACCAACCAACCAACAGGGACGGATGTAGGAAGGGTTAAGGGGTGTCACATGACACTGTTTTATTGAATTTGTTTTCTATATATATATATATATATATATTATAAAAGGCAACAGGGTATATAGAGGATGTATTTAATAATGTGACACTCCTTTGACATGGAAGTGCACTTAGCTTAGATTAGCTTAGATTGTTATGTGTGATAGTTTTATGGTTAAGGTTGCAGGTTCAAACCTGAAACTTCTAATTTTAATTTAAATATGGAGTTCTTCATTCACCCTTCTCATAGGTTTATAAATATTTAATATTGTTATTTTAAAAAAGTTATTTTGAATATATTTTTTTAGAAAAACAACTCTTGGAACTTTTTTTAATAATTTTTCAAAATTTTTGTTTTTGTAGAAAAGGTATAGTAGTGAACATGAATTATATTTTATTTATATTTTTTTAAAAGTGGGATGTCACATTATTTTATTTTTTAATTTTTATTTTAAATAATGACACCCCTTAAAAAATATTCTGCGTACGCCACTTAGTCAAGTACTTCTCAACTCTTTAATACTAACAAAACAAATGCTATTAACATGAAAAACTATTGTAGATGGACGTTATTCAAGTAGAAGAGAAAGCATTTTACGTGAGATTAGTTTGCAACAAAGGGCGACAAATTGCAGCTTCAATTTTCAAAGCTCTTGAGTCTCTCACTGGATTCAATGTTCAAAGTTCCAACTTGGCTACTTCTACTAATGATTATGTCTTGACGTTCACGCTTAATGTAAGTTTTGACAGAGTTAATCCCCGAAGTACTTATTACTTATATTTTATTTCAATTAGTTTGTCTCACCTTTTTTTTTTCAAAAGAAAATGTCTTTTTCCTTTGTTCACAAGTACGAGTATATGTAATTTCAACTTATATTAGATAGGAGAAAATTAAAGGTCATTTTTTACAAATTCTACATATTTTAAGTTTATGAATACAAGATTTAAAATAGTTTTCTTACTTTATTAAATTATATTTATCAAGTTAAAATTAGACAAATAAATTGAATAAAGAAAGTATTAGTTAATTAACTATTCCTTTTCACATATATCGTTTATTGGAAATATATGTATAATGATAGTCTTTTTTGTTTTTCTGGTTTTTGTGTAAATGGATAAACAGGTGAGAGAATGTGAGGCGGACATAAACTTTGGCAACTTGAAGCTATGGATAGCTAGTGCTTTTCTAAATCAAGGGTTTGACTTCGAGACATCTCCATTGGTCTGATCTCACGTTGTTGTAACATTTCAAAATGTTGAACCCATTAAAGAATGAGAAATGTCATTAAGCATCGTAGATGTTTGTAAACTTTTATTAATTAAAATCACGTACGCGTCCTAGCATTGGCGCGTTATCGTTCGCATACATGTGTCTATCCTAATCATTTCTTTATTACCCTTATTATCTGTGGATACTCGAAATTATATATTCATTAGTTCAACTTTTAGGCAACACTGTATTGGTTCACGATGGAGACCTACGGATTGAAGCATTTCAGTGAGGGTTTTCCATGCAGTTTATTCGAGACTAGAGCCCGTTTGGTTTGTTTATGTTGATTGTGAACAACTGATAAGTTTTTAATGCTGAAAAGTATTATGAAGTACTGAGACTGATTTTATAAATATACAGTTACATATTATGATAGAAGCGTTAAAATTATTAATATGTAATTTATGTGTTTGGTAAAAAAATGATTATAAACCATTCTTTCGTTACAATTACTAAAAATTCCTAAAACCTTTTCTAAGAGATTATAAGTTTAAAAATATTCTCATATAGAAAAAGAAAAAAATTGACATGTTGCTAAAAGGAAATTAGTGTTATAAATTCACTGAATTAGTAGATTGTCCATATACTTAATATATGAACTACCTACATTCATTTATAAATATTTCTTAGGTTCTATGACTTATATTTGATAAGAATGTTTCTATTAGTTAAGATATTTAAGATGGTGACTTTTGAAATGATTTCTCAACCTATATAAGGTTATCATTTATCATTGTGTAACAGACTTGAAGACATTTGACTAAAATGATTTCTACATTCTATTGTCCATATCTTTGGTCTATGTTTCTTATTCTATACTGCTTATCTTTTATAACATGAGTTAAAGACTCTTGAAGTGACTTTTTCCTTGATTAAATAACATGGCAAGTCGACCTCTGCTGTCATGACCCAAGCTAGGCCCTACGTGTAACACGGTGAATGTAATCTCCAAAGAAACTCAAACTAGCCACATAGCATATCATAAGCATTCATTGGCATTGACATAGATGAATTAACAAGCGGAAAATCCACTTTAAGATCTAGATAATAGAAAAATAAGGGAAGGTAATACAACTACGTAGGATACATACATAGTTTCCAAACATGTCTCTACATACTAGAATAGGCAGGAACTAGGACATGTCCCTCGCTCACCCTTATGTAAATAAAGTACTAGAAGTCTCAAGATAATGCAAACCATAACAATAAGACATAATAAGCTAGACAGTAGAAGTGTAATAACCCAAACTAGGCCCTAGATGTGATACGGTGAATGAGGATCTCAAGGGAACCTGAAGCAACCCTCTTAGCATTTATTCAAATATTCATAGACAATGAATATAACATAAGAGGAAACTAAGGGACATAACATAAAATAACAGCAAGAATAAGAAAGGAAAAATACAACCATACTTATGTGTCCATCAATACTCTAGCCATAGACTAGGCAGGGCTATGAAATGTCCCTAACTCACCCTCGAGCGAAAGTAAAAAATATAAGTCTTTAAGTCATAAAAAAAAAGAAAGTTATATAGAAATAGGTTTGTCTCTAAACCATGAGGACTCACCAGTATGTCTTAAATAACAAGCCAAATCAACCACAAGAAGGAGGAAGAGGATAGTCGTTCGTCCCTACATTGTGAGATAATGTAGTCATAATGTATACGTTAGTACTTGGAATGTACTAAGTATAAAGGCATTCAAAGAAATAACTATAATAACCATAGGTACAAGTGGCTAAATAAAATCCACTCACAATGAATGAGTAAAGAAATAAGTAGAAATTGATGATCAATTCATTAGATGAATATGAGTAGGGCCAAATAAGCATTAAAATAGATCATATATATGTGGGAATCAAACTTAATTTACAATAAGATCATGCAAGCTATAACATGGAATCCAATGTAACTCCTACATTGAGAAAGAGGAGACTACTTTTACAAGGTACACTCCATGTAGTACTTCATTTGACATTACGGGATAGATGTGGATCCACTAGCCTAGCCTAAAGAGGCAACCTATGGTGGCACATAGTTTTCGACAAGAGGTTGCTACTAGGATTCTCTTACTGAACTCCACCTCAAGTCTTCTCGGTGCTACGTCAAATCTCATAAAATAGAAATAATCATAATCATAAGATTTAACATTCATAAACTTTGAAATCATAACTTCATCATAGTAAAAGTAGCTCATTAAAACATTGATAATTCATTCAAGTGAGAATTGTCCTTTCAGAAGAAGGATGCATGATTAGGTGAGAAAGTCTTTCACCAACATTCAATTATTCATTAAAGAACGTCTATGATCATAATCAATAGCTTTCATAAATATTTGGTTGAAACCCTTGTAATTCAGGTCATGATTCAATGAAAGTTAGGATACTCTAGGTAGGTTCAAGGTCAATTCAACTTCAAAACATGCAATTTAAGAGGATTATGCACAGACATAATGATATTCATCAATTGAATAGTAATCAGAATAACCCACCATGATGTCTCATAACCCTAGATAACTTCATATAGAAATACTTGTAAAATGTAAATTTTCATGAAATTTAATATCAATCTATAACATAATAGGTAAACTAACACAAAATAAGTCATAATATAGGCATTTAAAGTAAAATCATGAACGCACATGAAATTTCATAAATTTGAAATTGAGATATTAAATTGAAAATGCTTGAGATCCATGGGTAGAAGGTTCCCAAAGATGAAACAGACATACCTTGAATCGAATACATGGAGGAACTTGGACATAGAGGAGGGAACTTGATACCCTTGATGTAACCTTTGTTGGGATCCTTGAGAGTGAGAGAACTTGGAGAAAGTTGAGTGACTTAGGAGTTAGAATTAAATTGGAGTGAATTGAGGGGTTAGGATGATGTTGGATCGATTTAGGCTTAAAATGAAACATTTTGAGACTCAGGACGGGTGGAAAAGTCAAAATCACCCTTCATATAAATTGAAAGGAGGAAACCACGAGATAGATCTACAGGTCTTAGACCCATCTATAACTCATGGATGGGGGTTTCATCCTGTCTATAGTCCAAAAAGTATAGAAACTGGAAATTTGAGCACCCAAACTATGAACCCAATCTACGACTCGTAGTTCTTTTTATGCTCTGTAGATTCCTCTAATATATTTCCCCTACACTTAGATAAATTTACACCCTCAGTAATCAAACCACGAAACCTCTTTATGATATGTTAATAGGACCATGACCCATAAATTGGTCTTGTCCTACTGAACTCCAATTCACCCCTTTGTGAATCTCAACTATGAAACTACATTATGAGTCGTACATCCATGTGCGAGACCGTAAGGAGCCTTTCGTACTTTCAACCAAAACTTTTCAATTTTAACAAAGTCATTGGCCCATATACAATTGTAATCCAAACCACGACCCACAGTACATGGGAACCTTAGATCAGATTTTCTGAAAAAAAATTCTATATCTCGACCTTCTAACTTAGGAGGTATGATAATATCTCTCTCTTGGAAATACTTTTTCTCGAATAAGATAAAAATTAGCTTTAATGAAGTAGAATGAATACTAAGACCCTAGCATGAACGTAATAGCGCACCTTAAACATCATTTTCATGAATTCCACAAATTTTATGTATCAAATACCATTCAAATGCATTTCCATGACTATGTAAGCATATAATGAGACATGACAAGCTGTAATGCAAATAACGTGATACCTTAGAATTGAGTAGAATGGAAAATATGGGGATATCATTTCTTCATGTCTGTATCTGCTTTTCATGTAGCACTCAAATCTTGTTGATTTCTCTAATGGACTTTGAGAAATACAACTTCTTTGTTCCTTAATATCTTCACTTACTGGTCCAAGATCTCAACTGGAACCTCTTCATAGGTCAAATTACCTTCAACACCCACTTCATCCAATGGTATAATGGAACATAGAGAATATACAAACATCCTTAACATGGACACATGGAACACCGAATGAATCATATCCAATTCCAATGACCAGTCTAACTCATATGGAACTTTGCCAACCTGCTTCAAGATCTTATAAGATCCTACATACCTAGGACTCAATTTTTCCATTTTACAAAATCAAACCATACCTTTCATGGGCAAAACCTTCATATATATCCAATCTCAAAAATCAAACTGAAGATTCCTCTTTGTAACATCAGAGTAAGACTTTTGATGATTTTGGGTCATCTTCCACCTTTCTCTTATATGCCACACTTTCTCCAAAGCATCCAAAATCAAATTGACACCAATCAATGTTATCTCACACACTTCAAACCAACCAACTAGAGACCTACATCTTTTTCTATTCAAAGCCTCAAATGTTGCCATCTCAATTCTTGAGTCATAGATATTATTGTAGGCAAATTTGATGAACGGTAGATGATCATCCCAATTACCCTTGTATTCAAAAACATAATCCCTCAACATTTACTCAAGATTTTGGATTTTTCTCTCTACTTCGCCATCGGTTTGAGGATGAAGATTGGTATTTAGCTTCACTTTGGATCCAAGTTCCCTTTGAAATGATTTTCAAAAGTGAGAGGTAAATTGGTGACCATGATTCGATAAAATGGATAAGGGAACACCATGCAATATCACGAATTCATGAATGTACAACTTTGTGTAGTACTCAGTGCTATAGGAAGTCTTGGCCGGTAGAAAATGAGCAAACTTTGTCATTCTATTACCCAAATAGAGTGATATTATTTCTGGGTATCAGGCAAACCTGTCATAAAATTCATATTCGCATCTTCTCACTTTCAAATAAAAATTTTAATGTCTTAGGAAAGGTCACCTGGCTTTTGATGCTCAACCTTCACTTGTTATCAATTTGGACACTCTGCCAAAAAATTAGCTATGTCATTCCACCAACACACTTTTCTCAAGTCTCTATACATTTTGGTAGATCCCAGATGGATAGAACATTAGAAATTATGAGGTTCACTCAAAATCAAATTCCTTAGGACATCAACATTCAAAACACATAATTGGACTTAGTAACAAAGCACACCATCTCTCCCTTATGAGAAGATCTCTACCTTTTGTTTCAGCAACCAACATCTTTAATTCAAAAAATATTGGATCCAAGTCTTGCTTTTCATTCATATCCACTATCAACGATGATTCAAACCCATTTTGCACATGGATACTACACTCAACCTTAACCCCTCCCCCCCAAACGTGCCAATAGTTCACCTCTTTCACCAACTCCTTCTTTCCATCATCAACATGATGTCACGACCCAGAAGTGGGGCCTAGATGTGACATGGTGAAGGAGAACTCAAAAGTCCTCGATCAAGCCATCATAGCATCATTACTCACATCATTGGTTCGGAAGCGGGAAAATGTAAACACATAACACATAATTCTAAGGGAAACGAGGCTTTGAACTTAAGCTATGGGGATGCTGCCGGGAATGGGATGAACATGAATCACATAGCACATAACAAATATTTCTAAGGGGCGGGGAAGTAGGACTCAATTTATGGGAGCACACCGAGTTAGGGGAATTTCTAAATAAGCACATTCCCAACATTCACAATCCCATAACATAATCATAAGCATAATCAAAATATCATTTCCATAGATAAATTCCAATAGTCATAATATCCCAATAAAACATAATACAACATACAAGAGTATAACATGTCTAACATAGCCTCTACATAGATAGAGCAGGGCCTCGACATAATTCGAGCTCAACCTCAAGTCATAAAGAAAGAAAGTAAAATGATACAAGGAAGAGGAAAGTAGATATTTCCCTTGAACAAAGGGCTCACCACAAGCAAAAGCTTCAAAGATGTCACTCGTCGTTCAACGGTAGATAGAGGTCGTCACCGGTCCCTACATGGTTAGAACATGTAGAAAAAGAGTATGGGTTAGCACAATAAAGCACTAAGTATGCGGGCATGCAA
>JBCEWC010006650.1:0-22693 GCA_038996855.1 Solanum aculeatissimum | reverse complement strand
CTTCTGCTTCTTCTGCTTCTTCTTCTGCTTCTTCTTCTGCTTCTTCTTCTTCTTCTTCTGCTTCTTCTTCTTCTTCTTCTTCTTCTGCTGCTGCTTCTTCTTCTTCTTCTTCTTCTTCTTCTGCTGCTTCTTCTTCTTCTTCTTCTTCTTCTTCTTCTGCTGCTTCTTCTTCTTCTGCTGCTTCTTCCTCTGCTGCTTCTTCTTCTTCTGCTGCTTCTTCTTCTGCTGCTTCTTCTTCTTCTGCTTCTTCTTCTACTTCTTCTTCTGCTGCTTCTTCTTCTGCTGCTTCTGCTGCTTTTTCTTCTGCTGCTTCTGCTGCTTCTTCTGCTGCTTCTTCTGCTTCTGCTTCTGCTTCTTCTGCTTCTGCTTCTGCTTCTTCTACTTCTGCTTCTGCTTCTTCTGCTTCTACTTCTGCTTCTGCTTCTGCTTCTGCTGCTTCTGCTTCTGCTTCTGCTTCTGCTGCTTCTGCTTCTTCTGCTTCTGCTTCTGCTTCTTCTTCTGCTTCTGCTTCTTCTTCTTCTTCTGCTTCTTCTTCTGCTTCTGCTCCTTTTTCTTCTTCTGCTGCTCCTTCTTCCTCTGCTCTTTCTTCTTCTCCTTCTTCTTCTTCTGCTCCTTCTTATTCTTCTGCTCCTTCTTCTTCTCCTCCTTCTCCTTCTCCTCTTCCTCCTCCTCCTCCTTCTTCTTCTTTCTCCTAAATATGATGCATACTAGTTTCATGGGTTTTCAAACAATTTCTATTACTGATTCATCTTTAGAAGTCAACTATTTGTCCTCAGATTCTTCTGAAGTAGAGTAATCTATTTTTCCCCCCTTCTTCCAAAAAACACCCTCCTCTTCCTAAAAGAAAAAGCCCTAAAAACCCTCGACCTTTGTCCTACTAAACCACTTTGTACAGATGACATGCAAAAATTTTGGGGAATCGAATAAAAACAGAGATATAATCTCTTCAAAAAAAATCCTGTGGTCCCTGGTCATGTGGTTAATCTAAAGCAATTGGAGGACCATGTTCGTATGTTCTATGCCAACTTTCGATTGTCTTAAGATGGACAAGATCAAGAGACTCTTGTTCCTAGAAATTGCATTATAATAAATGAATATCTTTTTAAGGACATCTTTGTTTCTTAATTCTCAAGGGTTGTTCCCCATGTGAATGAAACCTGGCTTGATGATTTTGAAGTCTCTCTGGAAGCAGCTAAGGCTGCCATTGAAGAAGATAACTTGGACCTATCTGATTTTTGTCCTCTTTCTCTTTGTTTTGAAAATAAAATCTTGGCTCATATCATTGCAACCACTATGGTGCCTAGGAAAGGCTCACTCAGCAACATCTCCAATAAGGATGTGTTTGTCTTGTATTGTCTATTGAAAAATAATCGTATAAATTGGGGAATTTGGGTATATGAGTATATGCTTAAAAGTGCGGAAGATTCCAACCCTTCTACCTATTTGTTTTATAGGATTCTTACCTCTAGGAATATGATTGAGTCACGGGTTGATCTTTCTGAATTTCAAGCCACTGAAATCTCTACCACCTATGACTTCAAGACGTTTACAAGTATGGAATACACTCTGATTGATAAAAGGTGGCATACGAAAGACTTTATCAAAGCCAAAGCAGATATTCCTAAGCCAACTAGGGTTCTGGCTGACTCGGTTGAACTTCTTATCAAAGAAGTAGAAGAAATTAAGTCTCACTTCACTTCTATTAACTCTTACTTGCAAGGTCTGCATGATATTCTCAAGAATATACTTTAGCTCAGCAAGGATGTTAGCACTGAGGTAGGAAACCTTCGTCTGGATGTGGATGGGATGAAAAAGGAAGGAATTCGCACTGTGGACAAGCTCATCAATCAAGTTGAC
The DNA here is from genome assembly GCA_038996855.1 of Solanum aculeatissimum. Classification (NCBI taxonomy): domain Eukaryota; kingdom Viridiplantae; phylum Streptophyta; class Magnoliopsida; order Solanales; family Solanaceae; genus Solanum; species Solanum aculeatissimum. Next base: position 20,836 of record JBCEWC010006650.1, on the reverse strand, counting down.
TCTATAAATGCTAGAGTTGACTCATTCAATAATGAACTTGTTATCTCTGTCAGACCTCTTACTCTACCTTCTCCAAGAATGTTGAGCACTCCTATGATTTCTTTTGTAAGATTGTTTTTAACACTCTAATATTTCTTAGGGTGTCGTTAATATTTGTTTTGTTAAGATAATTTCATTTTGTAGGTTTTTTTTGGCATGTAATATTTGGATTTGTTCACCCCGTACTCTATGTTCTCTAACTTAGGCACCATCCTTAACTATTTTTGCTAGCATGTATATACTTATTCTCCTTATTTTGTTTTCTTTGTTTTGTTCTGTATACTTTGTGGCTATGTTGTTCCTTTTTATTTTGTCAAGGGGGAGAAACAGAGAAACTCACAGGTCACATAACATGAAGTAAAAGGGAGCACAGAGTAAGGGAGAGTAGTCAACTTCTTCAAGCAGTCAACTTCTTCAAACATGGAAGTCACATAAAACTTGTTTCATTACTCAGTTAAATGTCACTATCAAAACCAATGAGATTCTGAACCACAAATACAAGCATAATCACAAACATAATCACATCCACAATGAATAATGCATCACTATCCAAGTTCAATAAGAGTTTATTGCATGCAATTAGATCATGACAGGTTATCAACTAGTTTATTTAATCATTCTATTTTTTCCATATATGGAAAAAAAGACGACAAATGAGTTAACATAAATATATCACAAAAATGGGAATATTAAACCATCATCTATCTTAATACAATCCTTGAATTATATAGAAGAGGGACTTTCTCCTTTTCCTAAGTCATAACTCGTTCTTGGTCTATGAGCAATCAAGAAAAATAAACAAAATCAACAATAATGGCCTAATTTACTCAGATTATAGAAAAATCCTAATCATTGGCCACTCCCATGATCATCTTCCCCATCTATGGCTTTTACTAACCACCAATTACAGGTCTAAATCCTTCTCCATAATCATTCGCCCTAGAATTTAAAGTCTAAGAATTAAAAAATGTACATTAGGGGAAAAATTAACTTACCTTTAGCAAGAAAATTGGTGAAAAACTAGAGAGAAACTTCCCTAAGTCATATTTGATCTCTCAAGGATGAACTGGAGAAATAATACTAAGTTTGGGAATTCTCTGAGGTTAAAACTCGTGATTATCCTACCATGGTGACAACTTAACTCGCCATGGCAAAATCTTACACTACCATAGCGAGTTGCACAGAGATTTTTTTTTATAAATCGCGTCCCAACCCTAAATTTACAACACACTCTCAAATCATGACGTTTCAAACTATATCTTTAGTTCCAAGCTCAATTTCGAGAGTTGTACTTGCCTAAATTCAGTTTCGTAAAGTCATAGAGGCCCCTTATTATCTTGGTTATCTACTCAAATGATCAAACTTTCAATCCATCTCCTAATTCATTACTGCATTTCCCTAGATCTCACATGGCTCAAAATTCATCAAAATATGTCCTAGGGTCAAAATTTTTAATTTAGTACTCATTGGGTTTTCTGGACCATATCTTAGGCATTCCTTACCAAGTCAATCCTCAAAGGCTTCACATCCCAGTCTCAAAATACCCTATTGATGATCTACACCTTTCCGATATAGAGCTTCAAAAGAAGCCATGTCTATGTTGGAATAATAGTTGTTATTATAAGAAAACTAACATAAATGTAGAAACTTGTCCTAAAGACCTCCAAAATCCATCACAAAAGCTCTCAACATGTCTTCTAACACTTGAATGGTTCTCTCTGATTATCCATCAGTTTGCAAATAAAAATTTGTGTTAAAAGTGAGTTATGTGCCCAACTTCTCATATAACTTCCCCCAAAATTTGAAGATGAACTGAGTATCACGATCTGAGATGATATAGAGGGGCACTTTGTACAACCTAAGTATCTCCTTCACATAAATCCTTGCCAGCTATTATTCATTATAATCCACTCTGACTAGGATGAAGTGGGTTGACTTTGTTAGCTTGTAAACCACAACTCAAATAGAGTCAAACTTTCCCAGGGTCTTAGAAATACCCACAACAAAATCCATAACTATCCTCTCCCACTTCTATTCAAGAATAGACATTCTCTAAACTAAGTTTGTTGGCCTCTGATGTTCATATTTTAGTTGTTGACAGTTCTAACATTTGGCCACAAATTCTGCTATGCCCTTCTTCATGCTAGGCCACTAATATAGACGCCTTAAGTCTTTATACATCTTAGTCACACCTGGATAAATCGAATACTTTGAGCCATGAGCTTCTAACAATATTTTTTGAGTTATGCTATTTACAAGTGGAACACAAATCCTTCCCTTAAAGCTGAGCACACCACTTGAATCCATGAAAGCATTTTGTGTCTTGTCAAACAATGTCCTTTTTCTAATATCATTCAAGTCTTCATCTATGAACTATTTGGTCTTGGGCTCTTCAATTAAAGTGGGTCTCAATTTAATATTGGTTAACACCCTATCTTTCTCTGAGATGCCTATCCTCATGAACTTGGCTTCTAATGTCTGATCTCTTTGTTCAAAAGTTGCTTAGCCCTCACTCAGCCTAGTTAGGCTACTCATGCTTATAGGTTTCTGGATCATTGTGTTTGCCGCTACATTGGCCTTACCTAGGTAGTATTGAATGGTAATATCATAATCCTTAAGAAACTCTATCTACTTTCTTTATCTCAGATTCAGGTCTTTTTGAGTAAACATGTGCCGCAGACTACGATGATCAGGAACATCTAACATTTGACACCACAGAGATAATATTGCCATATCATTAAAGAAATACCACCATTGCCAACTTCAAATCATGTGTCAGATAGTTTCGCTCATGCATCTTCAACTATCGTAAAGCATAGGCTATGACATTCTTATCCTGCATCAATGCCACACCTAAACCTATTTGTGAAGCATCACAATAAATGAAAAAATTCTTACCTTCACCGTTTTGTTAAGATTAGAGTCAGTCAAAAAAGACTTGAGCTTTTGGAAGCTCTCTTCACACTTACCAATCACTCAAAAGGTGCATTTTTTTAGGTCAGCCTAGTCAAGTGGGTAGAAATAGAGGAAAGTGCTTCACAAACCACTGATAGTAGCTAGCAAATCCCACAAAACTCCTTACCTCAGTGACTTATCTATGTCGAACCTAATTCTTAACTATTTCAATCTTTGGGGGATCTGCTATCACCCCTTCTTTTGAAACAACATACCATAAAAAGGCAATAAAGGACAACTAAAATTCATATTTAAAAACTTTTAATAAAGTTTCTATTTACCTAAGACACCTAGAGCTCTATGAAGATGGTCTGCATGTTCCTCCGTATTCTTCAAATTAACTAAGATGCCATCTATGAACATAATAACAAAACAATTCAGGAATGACTTAAAGACTCCATTCAGTAAACTCATAAAGGGGCATGAGCATTGGTCAAGCCAAAGAACATCACCAAAAATTCATGTGTTCATACCTAGTCCAAAAAGCAGTCTTAGTCATATCCTCAGGCCTAATCTTTAACTGGTGATATCCCGATTTAAGATCATTTTTTTAGAATATTGAAGCACTTTATAACTATTCAAAAAGATCACCAATACAGGGTAGAGGGTACTAACTGGGATGGTCACCTTATTCAATTATAGGTAGTCTATACATATTCTCATACTACCATTATTTTTCTTAACAAATAGGACTGGAGCACCCTTAGTGAAGCACTAGGATGGATGAACCCCTAGTGAAGAAGTTCTTAGATTTGGACCTTAAGCTCCTTCAACTCTGCAAGAGACATATAATATAGAACGATAGGTGTAGGTCGAGTACGCGCTCTAAGTTGATGCAAAAATTCATACATCCATAAGAGAGCATGCAAGATAGATCCATTGGAAAAACTTTCTTAAACTCTGACATTATAGGAATGAAATCAATGGAAGGAGACTCTGCCTCAAGATCTCTCACATGATCTAAGTAGGCAAGACATCCTTGCCCAACCATTTTTCTAGCATGATTATAAAGTTGGCTTAGAGATGTAAACCCCTTCCCACCCTAATCATTCCCTACTCGAGATCTCTAGAGCAATAATTTTAGCATGATAATTTAGCACTGCATAATAGAGGGACAACCAAGTCATGCTTAAGATCACATCAAAGTTAGTCATATCCAAAATCACTAAATCATCCAAAGTTTAGAACCTATAACCAAGATAGAGCAAGCTTGATAAAGATGGATGACTATAACATATTCTCCAACAAGGGTGGAAACATGGATGAGTTGTCTAGTACAACACAAATAACATCAAAACCTAAGGAAAAATTCACTGCCATATAAGAATAGGTAGATCTTGGGTCAAATAAAATAATAGCCATTTTATTACAGACAAGAACAGTACCTGTGATAACTGCATCAGACGCCTTAGCCTTTGTCTTGTCAAAACAAATCATAAAACTAGGACCTATCATCCAGGCGGGCAACATCCTTGCTTGTTTGTGTTGCTTCTCTACCAACATTAGCATTACCTTGTTCACCACGACCTCTATGGGTTCCTCCTCATTCATTTTATGGATGTCTTCTACCATTATTATCTTTGCCTACAAGCATCACGACTCTAGTCTGCTACTGCACAGGGTCAGTCATTCCAAAATAGGGATACTCTCTCCTCACATGTACAAGCTCTCCATAATTAAAGCAACTATGATCAAGAGAAGTTTGAGTACTTATCTTAGAAGAAGTTCCCTAACTGTTGTGAGTGATCATCTGTTGAGAAGACCTAGAATATCCATTTGTGGAATCAGGCATAGCTAACTGTATTAGCCAGGCTACAATAGCCGGCTTACCTGAACCATAGGAGTAAGAGGCTTGGAAATTACCTAATCTCTTAGGCCTCTTAGATAAACCCTTATCCTGTCCAGCTCTCCTCACTCCTTCAACCTTTTTAACAAAGTTTGTCATCTCACTAAAGATGTTACTTGCAATAGTCATATAGATATATAATACTTGTAGTTCAAAATTCAATCCTCTAATAAATAATTGGATCCTCTCCTCTTCTGTAGTTACCAATTGGGTGGCTAATTTGGATAAAGCATAAAACTTAGCATCATAAGCAGCCACGGTCATGCTACCCTGATTAAGTGCCGTGAACCTATCCTTCTTCCAATATCTCAAGGTTCAAGAACATATTTCTCTAGGAACAGGATATGAAACTGGGTCCAATTAAGTGGTGGCAAGACAAGAGACCTGCATTGCATATAAGCTCTCCAATACTATTTGGCCTCACCCTAAAGCTAAAAAATCACAAATTCCATACCATGTTAATACAAAATACCTAGCTTATGCAACCTTTCATAGTAATCCAGAATAAATTCATAAGCATCATCACTTTTCGCACCATGGAACACTAACATCTTCAACTTCAAGAACTTTATTAGTATCGCATATTTTGTGATAGTAATCACTGGGCCAAGAAAGGGGCAAAAGAAAGCATTATTTCCCATATCTCCACCAAAAATTTGATCTACAACAACAACAAAATGATTGGCAGGAGCTAGAGCTACGAGAACAATAGGGATGATTTCTGAACCGACTAATTCAGAGAGAAAATTTAGTGCTTGTTGTACAATGATGGGGTCTAAAGGAGGGATTATGGAAGCCTTGGTCTGGCGTTCTCTTCTATCTCATTGTTTTCCTCCACCTACAACTTCACATTTTCTTTAACTTTCTCCTATGGTGCAAGTGCAACTTCCTTAATAGGCATTGGCTTAACTTGGGTAGAACCCTTGGCGAGCACTACCCTTTCTCTACCATGGATTCTTCCTCTTCCTCTTTCTCGACCATCATCTTTTTGTGCGATCCTTTGTGAGCTCATTGGCATGAGATGTTGGCCTAACACTATTGTAGCATATGTTAACCATATATGAATAGAAGAGTGAAGGAAGTCAGATACTAATCTGGATTGTCAGATACTAATTCAAATAGTTAGATACCAATTAGCATCAAGCCATAGCACAAAATGATGAGAGAAGGAATATAAGAGATATTTCTTAAAGTCCCATAACCTCTCAAATAAATGTACAAACGTCTCTGTACCCTTTCATGAGTCTCTACAAGACTTATTTTGGTACATTGAGATCAATGAGCCTATGGTCTGATACTAACTTTGTCACAACCTTGAGTAGGAAGTGAATTGTACACACATACTAACCCTCCAGTGGGAAATTAATACCTTAACCCATGCCAGCTAATTTAAAATAGTTTAATAAATTTTAAGTTATAGAAGCAAGTTAAAATAAAAGAGCTAATTGAGTTCCCATAAACTGCACAAACTTAACAATGAGAAATGTACCAAGAACAGAAAGTTAATGTATCAAAACTCTAACTACAAGTCTAACGTTGAGGATGCAACCCTGAAACTAAAATTAGTCAATAAAAATATATGAAGTTTATCTTTAGAACAAGATGGACAAAGAATAAAAAAGAATCTATTGTGGCCCGAAGCAAGCTGGCTTACTATTGGACTCTGAATCAGCGATCTCTATTTGAGGTATATTCATAGTCACTTGAAAATTCTCTATACTAAAAAACAAAAACAATAGTACAAAACTTTTACACCAAACAAAAGAGTACTAGTAAGATACGCGGCTACTCCAATAAGGGGAATATAAATAAAAAACCAAAACATAGTAATCCATACACATACTGAAATAACACAGAGTTTCATGATTCATGCTTATATATAGATTCAACTTATCAATTTAATGCAATGAAACAATAGTTCTCTCGAGGGACCCAAACCCAAGAGTATATGTTGAAACATGACACCTGATCTAATAATAGTAAGTGTGTCAGAATGTGACACCTTATTGAATAGTAATATATATATCAAAACGTGACTCTTGGTCTAATAGTAATAAATATATCAGAAGCTGACCCAGTCTAATAATAATAAATTTGTCAGAATGTGATACTAGATCCATAAACACAAGCACAATCATAATCATAATCACATCCATGCATAATGAATAATGCATCACTGGCCAAGTTCAAGTAAGGATTCATTGCATATAATTAGATCATGATAGTTATCAACTACTTTATTTCATTATTTCTTTTTCCCCATATATTTGAGAAATAACTGGGTCTATGGCAAGGGTGGTATCCTCATTTTATTTTCTTATATCACTTATTTTATTTTCTTACATCATAATAATATAGAATTGGGTTTATATCAAGGGTGGTATCCTCTTAATAAATAAGGTAACATGCATATATCACACAAATGAGAATATTAAATCATCACCTATCTCAATATAAGCCTTTAGTTTTATAGAATTAGAGTTTTTCCCTTCTCCAAAGTCCTAACTCATTTTTAGTCTATAAACAATCCAACAAAATATACAAGATCAACAATAATGACGAAATTTACTTGGATTATGGGAAAAATACTAATCATTGACAATTCTCAAGATCATATCCCTCATCTAGGGCTTCTATTGTAAGGACCCACAAATTAGGAGGTTAGAAATGTAGAAAAAGAGGAACTACAAAAGTTTCAAAGGCAATGTACGAGCCCAATTCATGAATCATGGTTCAATTCATGAGTCGTAGACTAGGCTCATGGATTGAGAGTAACAAGATTGAAATTTGGTTTACGAGGGCTTTTCATAGCCTGTAGAATGATATACAGGCCATAGTATGGTTTGTTGATTGATACCCAGAGTTGATGGAAAATTAAGGATTCTGAAGTTGGAACCACGAACAACAAGACGACCCATGGTCCTGTTTATGGACTGTAGTTTGGTCTCATGGTTAGGACTCTGAAGAATGCAAAATTTTCTGTGTGTGGGAGGATACCACTAGGGATTCTATGACCCGTAGATTGGTTTATGAGCTATAGATCGGGTTCGTAGATTGGTTGGTTGGAAACTAGTCTATGAATATTGGAAAAGGAGAATAGGACAACTCAAATCATGACTCGTGGTTGTATCTATAGCCAATAATTGAGGTCATGGATCGTGGTCGGATAGTTTTAATGAAGGGCATTTTTATCCATTTTGCATACCCTAGACATAAAAGCTATGTCATTTTGAGGTTCTCTAGCCCCTATATCAGACCCAAAACCCTATTAGAACCTCACATTTACTTCATTCTCTTCGAAATTTCACATTTACTTCATTCTCTTCAAAATTTCACATTCACTTTATTCTCTTCAAAATTTCCTAAGTAAAAAATACTCTCAAGGAAAAATAAGGCAAGGCTAGGGTTTTCCATTCAAGAAGCTTCTTTCCCAAACTTCTCTAAGTCTTTTCCTAAGATCAATCAAAGGTATGTGAGTTTGATTTGTAGGTACCTTTCACCCACAAAGTCTCTTAATCAATCTTTTTACCTTTTCTTTAAGTTCTCTAAAAATACCAAGTCGTACGACTTTAATGATATTTTTATGATGTATTATCATGTATTTTGCCTCCAATGATGTCATGAAATACTTTATCATGCTTTTTTCCATGAAGATTAAGTTGATAATTATGACTCTAATATCTAGGGTTTCATTGATGATGTGTAGAATGCCTAATACTTGCTTTAAAGTTGCATATTTTTTTATGTTCATGTGTTATCCCATTGATTCATGTTTTTCAAGCTAATGAATAAGCCCACTAAGCTCAAAGATAATTTTGCATAATATGATGATGATGATTAGGGCATAAAAGAAAGGTTTAAAGTTAATAATCTTTTCAAAGGTATAAACATATTAATATTGCCCTTAAAGGATGGTTATGATGGCCCCAACGTGAAAGGACAATTCTCACTTGGTGGTTCCTAAGGTTTCCAAGCTACTCCTATAAAATTACTACTTATGATTCTAAGTTATATTACTTGACTAAGTATATGTTTTCAAAGTATTTCATGAGATTGACTTAGCACTGAATGAGGCATTGAGGTGGGTTCAGTAAGAGAACCCTAGTAGCAACCCTTTTTCCCATTAACTATGTCCCACCATAGAAGCTCTTGTAGGCTAGTCTAGTGGATCCACATAATCCATTTATGTTAATTAATTATGCATGCTTAAGTTGATGGAGTTCCACTCGGCAAGTGGTCTCCCCATTCCAATGTAGGGGGTTATGTCAGATTCCATATAGTAGCTCGCATTGCCTTTTATCTCAGTTACGGTCCATTCCCACAAAGTATAAGATTTAATGTCTTCATTCAATCATATGTGTTTCATATGGTGCATTACCTTTACTTAATATTGGGCTTTATTCCTTGTTCATGCTTAAGCACATTGAATGATGATTTTACCATTTCTTGCATGAAGAATTCAGAATTTTATGAATGAAGGCATTACAATTTCATGTTTGCATTTATATCTCACATACTTAGCATATTCTAACGTACTAATGCATATTGTGCCTACATGATGTCACCATGTAGGGACTGGTGCTTCACCTCCTCCACTGTCACATAACTATCTTATTGATGACTAAGACTAGAAGTATTAGAGAGCTCTTAGTTGGGGACTTCACTCATTTCATTCATTCTTGTATCTTTTAGGCGGTTGTATATTTTAGACTAGATGTTTAGAGACTTTTATTTTCTATCTTATTTTTATGTCTTTTCAATTTAAGGGGAGCTGAGATCGTGCATCGGTCTCCACTAAGTCATATGTAGATCGTATGTTTGGACTATGATGTTTTGATGAAATATTTCTTGTTGGAGATTAAATGTTTTCCCTTAGTCCCTTTCCCTATTTTATTTTTGCGTTATGTTGAAGTTAACCTATGAATGTTTGATGTATGCTAAGATGGCTTGGGTGAGGTGCCTACTGGTCCCTTATTCATCGTGTTATGACTAGGACCTAGGCTTGGGTCATGATAAACTTACTATCAGAGCATAAGGTTTTGAAATGTTCCTCAGATGTTTAACATACCACATAAAGTAGAGTCTCATTCAAGGTTGTGAAGCGTGCCACAATCATGAGTGAGAGGCTATGAGGCATTTAGGAAGTTTTCCCTTCTTCATAACTCATATCGTGCCTTTAGAGTTGTCTAATATTTTTCCCTATCTAACAATATTTTCATTGCTATTTATAGATCATGCCGCCAAGAAGAGCCCCTCAACTAAAGAATGCGCTTGAAGAACAATCTCCTCTCTTGCAACAAGATGAGGAGGTGACACATGCAGAGTTTAGAGACGCCTTGACCACATTGGCCCAAGCATTGGAAAATCAAGCTAATAGGGAAATTTCTATGCCTCTCCAAGCACTTACACCAGCGACAAGGGTCTGGGATTTTATAAGGATGAACCCAATGGAATTTCATGGCTCCAAAGTGGATGAAGATTTGATGGATTTCATTGATGGGGTGTATAGGATTGTTATCGTGATAGGAGTTCCATTAGAGGAAAAGGCCGAGCTAGTGGCCTACCAACTCAAGGACTTAACAAAGATTTGGTATGAACAATGGGTTGATGAGAGGGGCCAAGGAGCGGGTTAAGTCGAGTGGGAGGAATTTAAGGGTGCGTTCCTGGATCAGTTCTTCCTTCTAGAACTAATGGAGGCATTATAAATTTGAAATAAGGACGCTAAAGTGTGAGTGAATATTCCCTCAAATTTACTAAGCTTTCAAAAAGTGCACCATTTATGGTGGAGGATTCCCGAGTTAGAATGAACAAGTTCATATTCGGTGTGTCGGACTTGGTAGTCAAGGAGTGCAAGATGACTATGCTTATGAAGGAAATGAATATCTTCATATTGATGACATATGTGAAGAAAATCGAAGAGGAGAAGTATAGAGAGAGGGTTAGATAGTCCAAGAGGGAACGAATGTATGGTAGTGGTTTTTTCCATGCATGGGTTAGGGGCCATGGTACATTCTAAGGTGGTCAATGAAAAGTGAACCAAGGGTCAACCAACACACCTCCTCCCAAGTTAAATAAAGTCAAAGGGGCCAATCCAAAACCCCAAGGAGAAGTGGGTGCACAAGCTTTTCCTAATTGTGCAAAATATGAAAGTCCCCATAATGATCAGTGCTTAGTCGGCTCCAATGCTTGCTTCAAGTGTGACCAACTTGGACAACATGCCAAAGATTACAAGAGCAGTGGTACTAGACCCCAAGTTCAAGGTGGACAAGCTCAAGGTGATCCAAGGACCAATAGATTCTATGCTCTTCATGGCCACCATAAAATAGAAGAAGCTCCAAATATGGTTACTGGTATGTTAAAAGTTTGTGATTTTGATGCATATGCATTATTAGATCCAGAAGAAAATTTATATTTCATAACTCCATTCCTTGCTAATAGATTTCATGCATTTCCGAAAGACCCAAATGAACCTTTTGAAGTTTTTACTCTCGTAGGAGAGTCTATTGCTGCACAAAGGGTCTATAGAAATTTCCCAGAGTCCATGATACATAAAGTTATTCCTTCTAACTTGGTAGAACTTTTTATGGTTGACTATGATGTCATACTTAGGATGGATTGGTTGCATGCTTCCTACACTTCTATAGATTGTTGAACTCGTAGGGTCAAATTCTAATTCCAGATGAATCCATTCTTAAGTGGGAGAGTAGTAGTTCTTCCTGTAGAGGTCAGTTTGTCTCATATCTAAAAGCCCAAAAAATGATCTCCAAGGGGTGAATATATCATGTAGTCAAGGTTTAAGATGTCACTTCTAAAGTCCCCTCTCTGGAGTCGGTCCCCATCGTAAATGAGTTCCCTAATATCGTTTTTGAAAAGTTACTTGGTATCCCTTTTGAAAGAGGAATAGACTTTGGTATAGACCTCTTTCCCGACACCCAACCTATCTCTATTTCTCCCTATATAATGGCCCCGACGGAGTTGAAGGAGGTAAAAGATCAATTGAGAGATTTGTTGGAGAAGGGCTTCATTAGACATAGTAGGTCTCCATAGGGTGACCTGGTATTATTTGTAAGGAAGAAAGTAGGTCACCCCGAATGTACATAGACTACTGGCAACTCAACAAGATCACTATTAAGAACAAGTATTTAATCTCGAGGATAGATGACTTATTTGATCAACTACAAGGAGCCAAACACTTTTCTAAAATTGAATTACGATTTGAATATCACCAACTAAGAGTAAGGGAGAGTACATTACTAAAATGGCCTTTCGGACAAGGTATAGACATTTTGAATTTGTGGTAATATCTTTCAGCCTAACTAATGCATTGACAATCTTCATGGATCTTATGAATAGGGTGTTCAAGCGCTACCTTGATATGTTCACGGTGTTTTTAAATTGATAATATCCTAATTTATTTTTGAAGTGAGGAAGAGCATATGGAGCATCTGAGGGCGGCGTTGCAAACTTTGAGAGAACAAAGTCTTTTACTAATTTCAACAAGTGTGAGTTTTTGTTTAAAAAGTTTACCTTCCTTGGACATGTAGTGTCAGGTGATGGGATCAAGGTGGATCCTAAAAAGATGGAATAGGTAAGAAATTGGCCTAGGCCATTAACTCCTACGTACATTAGGAGTTTCTTTGACCTAGTTGGGTATTATAGAAGGTTTATTGAAGGTTTCTCTTCTATTTCGTCTCTATTGACTAGGTTGACCCAAAAGAAGGTAAAGTTTGTGTGGATGGATAAGTGTGAAAAGAGTTTTCAAACCTTGAAGAATCAGTTGACTTTGGCTCCAATGTTGACTTCTCAAAGGGAACCAACAGGTTTGTTGTTTATTGTGATACCTCAAGAATTAGATTACGTTGTGTGTTAATGCAACATAGTAAGGTGATTGTCTATGCCTCAAGGAAATTGAAGGTGCATAAGAAGAATTATCCAACACGATCTTGAGTTTGTAGCCATGGTGTTTGCATTGAAAATATGGCATCACTACTTCTATGGGGTTCATGTAGATGTTTTCACTAATCATAAAAGCCTCCAATATGTGTTCACTCAAATGGACCTCAACCTAAGGCAACGAAGATGGTTAGAGCTCCTCAAAGACTATGACATGAGTGTGAAGCATTACCTTAACAAAGCTAATGTGGTAGCCGACAAACTTAGTAAGGTGTCCATGGATAGTATGTCTCATTTAGAAGATGATAGAAAAAGGGAGTAGGCCGAGGAAGTCTATAGGTTGGATAGATTAGTGGTGAATTTGAATGATACTGGTACTGGTGGTGTGATGGTACTATATGGCTCCTAATCTTCATTGATTGAGAATGTCAAGTCCAAGAAAGATCTTGATCCTGCCTTGGTTAAATTGAAGGCCTTGGTGAAGGAGGGAAATATAGAGGATTTCTCAAAAAATGGATATGGGTACTCTGTTACCAAGGAAGACTATGTGTTCCGGATGTTAATGGATTGAGGAATATGATATTGCAAGAAGCTCATAATTCCTTCTATTCCATTCATCCTAGTTCCACTAAAATATATAGAGACTTTGGAGAAGTTTATTGGTGAAATGGAATGAAGAAGGACATTGCCAAGTTCGTGTTTGAATGCTCTAATTGCCAACAAGTCAATGTTGAACATCAAAAGCCGATTAGACTAGTCCAAGACATCAATATTCCTACTTAAAAGTGGAAAGAGATCAATATAGATTTTGTAGTTGGTTTGCCTAAGACCAAGAATCACTTTGACTCCATATGGGTTATAGTGGATAGAATTACGAAGTCGACTCATTTCTTACCAATCAAAATAACATTTAGTGCCAAAGACTATGCTATGTTGTCTATTGGGAAGTTTATGAGGTTGCGTGGGATTCTGTTGTCCATCATATCACATTGTGGAGCACAATTTACCTCTCACTTTTGGAAATCATTTCAAAAGGGGCCTCAGTACTAAAGTGAAGTTGAGTACAACCTTTCATCCTCAAATCAATGGGCAAGCCAAAAGGACGATTCAAACATTGAATTATATGTTCAGGGCTTGTGTATTAGAATTCAAGGGAAGTTGGGATAATCACTTACCCCTCATTGAGTTTACCCACAATAATGACTTCCACGCATCTATTGAAATGGCACCATTTAAGGCTCTATATGGTAGATAGTGTAGATCACCGGTTAGGTGATTTGAAGTAGGTAATATGCCCTTGTTAGGGCTGGGCTTGGTCATGTATGCTATAAAAAGGTGAGACTCATAAGAGAGAAATTTAAAATGGCTCAAAGTCGGTAAAAGTCCTACTCCGATGTGAGAAGGAGGAACCTTGAGTTTAATATTGATAATTGGGTTTATTTGAAGGTGTCTCCCATGAAGGGTGTAATTTGGTTTTACAAAGGAGAAATTAAGTCCTAGATATGTAGGGCCTTACAATATTTTGAGGAGCGTTGGCAAGGTGGCATATGAGTTGGAATTGCCTATGGAGATAAAAATGATTCACTAGTATTTCATGTATCAATGATAAGGAAATTCATGGGTGATCCAAACTCCATAGTTTTGTTGGAAGATGTGAGCATTTAAGAAAATTTGACTTATGAAGAGGTTCCGGTTGAAATCCTAGACCGAAAAGTAAAGAGGTTGAGAAATAAGGAAGTTGTATCCGCTAAAGTTCTTTCGAAAAACAAACAAGTTGAAGGTGCGACATTGGAAGTGGAAACAGACACGATAAAGCATTATTCCTATCTTTTTCACTCTACTCAAGCTTAAGGTATTAAGTTATTCTTGCCTAAGACCTCCAATTCCTAGAATTTTGGTTTTCTCATGTTGTAGATGCATATTTTCATGTTTATAGACTATTTTGAAACTTGTTTTAAGTATGGATTTTGAAATTTTCATAAAAAGATGTTCAGATTGCATTTTTGCATTCATGTTGAATTTTTAGCTGTCTATTTTAACTCTTTAGAGACTACATTTAGTATATTCAAGGACGGATATTCTCAAGGAAGAGATATTGTAAGGACTCGTAAGTTAGGAGGTTAGAAATATAGAAAAAGTGGAACAAGAAATGTTTTAGAGGCAATGTATAAGCCCAATTCACGGCCCGTGATTTAATCCACGAGTCGTAGATTAGGCTTGTGGATTCGGAGTAACATGATTAAAATTTGGCTAAGTGCCAAAGGGGCTTACAAGGGCATTTCACGGCCTGTAGAATGATATACAGACCATAGTATGGTTCGTATATTGATACCCAGAGTTGAAGAAAAATTAAGGGTTTTGAAGTTAGAACTATGAATAATAGGACAACCTGTGGTCCTATTTACGGATGGTAGTATGATCTCGTGATTAGGGCTTTAAAGGATGAAAAATTTGCTAAGTGTGGAAGAATATCACGAGGGGTTCTATGATCTATAGATTGGCTTACGAGCCATAGATCAAGTTCACAGATTGGTCGATTAGAAACCAGTCTCTAAATATTAGAAAAGGAGAATAGGATGACTCAAACCACGACTTGTGGTTGGGGCTATGACCCGTATGGAAGTCCTAGATCGTGACTCGATAGTTTTAATGAAGGGTATTTTTATCCATTTTGCATACCCTAGACTTATGAACTACATCGTTTTGAGGTTACCTACCCCACATATCAGACCCAAAACCCTCTTAGAACCTCACATTCACTTCATTCTCTCATTCTCTTCGAAATTTCCTAAGGCAAAAATACTCTCAAGGAATAACAAGGAAAGGCTAGGGTTTTCATTCAAGAAGTTTCTTCCCCAAACTTCTCTAAACCTTTCCTTAAGGTCAATCAAAGGTATGTAAGTTTGATTTGTGGGTACTTTCCACCCACAAAGTCCCTTAATCAATCATTTTACCTTAACTTTAAGTTCTTTAATAATATCAAGTTACTTGCCTATGACTTTAATGATGTTTTTATGATGCATTATCATGTATTTTGCCTTCAATGATGTCATATAATTCTTTACCATGCTTTTTCCATGAATATTAAGTTGATGATTTTGACTCTTATATTTAGGATTTCATTGATAATGTGTGGGCTTCCTAATACTTGCTTTAAAGTTGCATATTTTTCCATGTTCATTCGTTATCCCATTGATTCATGTGTTTTCAAGATAATGAATAAGCCCACTAAGCTCAAAGATGTTTCTTGCATAATATGATGATGATAATGATGAGGGCATAAAAGAAAGGTTTAAAGTTAATGATCTTGTCAAAGGTATAAGAATGGTAATGTTGCCCTTAAAGAATAGTTATGATGGGCCCTAACATGAAAGGACAATTCTCACTTTGTAGTTCCTAAGGTTTTTGAGCTGCTATTATGAAATTGCTACTTATGATTCTAAGTAGCATTAATTTACTAAGAATATATTTTTTAATTATTTTGTGGGATTGACTTAGCACCGAATGAGGCATTGAGGTGGGGTTCGGTAAGGGAACCCTAGTAGCAACTCTTTGCCCCATTAACTATGTGCCACCATAGTAGTCCTTGTAGGCTAGGCTAGTGGATCCACGTAAGCTATTTATGTTAATTAATTATGCATGCTTAAGTTGATAGAGTTCCACCTAGAAAGTGGTCTCCTCGTGCCAGCGTAGGGAGTTATGTTGGATTTCATGTAGTAGCTCACATTATCTTATATGTTGGTTACGATCCATTACAACAAAGTGTAAGATTTGATGTCTTCGTTCCATCACATGTGTTTCATATGATGCATTACCTTCACTTCATATTGAATTTTATTCCTTATTCATATTTAAGCACATTGAATGATGACTTTTCCATTCTATGCGTGGAGAATTCTTAATTTTATGAATGATGAATTGTAAAAGTGTAATATATTCACATAGCGGAAACACAATTCTTGAATCGCAACTTACAAAGTAATCTGATAATGTAAATGATAAATAATAATAAAATCTGAAAAATGTACCTCTTGAAGCTTCTTGAAAGTTCGTTCTCCGTGAAGGAATCCAGGACCACGATCGTCTAATGCTTTCTAGTTACTGGCTCAATTCAACTTGTATGGGCAAGTTCTGTTCAAGGACTGAATTATTTCTTCCTCTCATCTCCACCTATATATCTTATTAGATATACAGACAGGAGAATAAAGATCAAGGGAAAGAAAAATGGTTTTGGGAAATTATGGCCAATTTATGACTATTGATTTGGCTGATATCAACAATTATAAATCTCAAATCAGCCAAAAAAATTTATTTTTCCTTATTTAATATTCAATATTTTATTTTTAATAAATAATTTTTTTACCATTAAAATGAAATATATATGAAAGGTTATTTTTAAACTCCTTCCAGAATATTCTTTGCATTCTCGTAAATTGACCAATAAATCTGACACAGTAGAGACCGTGGACTTATTAATAGAAGCTTCGTATTATGATAACAATTTTTAATTGAAAGAATTATCATATCATAATAAATTACAAACTAATGAATTTCTCAATTTAGTTTCAAAATCCATCATCACATCTTATTTTAATTCTCTATGTTAGAATTACCGACACCAATCAATAAATCAAATTCTCTTAATTTATTTTTAATTTATTGACTAAATCAATCCTTTACAATTTTACTTAACTTATTTCACATGAAGGATATTAAAATCCACTTGCAGGATTTTAACGTGAAAATTTATAAGTAACCATAAAGGGGTGTCTTCAACTCGGGACCGAGACACGGTTCTAAAAACTATTATTATTTCACTAATGCAATTTGTCATTATCCAATCTACTAGGATTTTATCGACTCATTGAAAAAGTCTCACCTTTTAATATATTAAAATAATAAATCAAATGGCATAGATCATAACAATTATATCAAGATTAAGAGTATAAGTATATCTAATGAACTAGAGAATTTATTTACTAAAATTCACAACATAAATAATTTTTTTTGATTGGTCCGTTCAATACATTCAAAATGTACTAGCACAAGAAGTTGAAGTTTAACTACTCTTATAATTATGATCAAATTATATCTAATCTTGTGCTACGATCAACAAGATGCTTTTCCTAATTCATCTTTGATCGTGAACATTAATTTATAATTTATATAAACCGATAATTTTAATCTTTCGTTTATGAGTTAAAATACTCCATATATAAAATCATCTACAGTATAAGTAATGGACACACATATATTCACAATGATCTATTTAAATCAAGACTTTATTAGAACAATATAAATAATCTTTACAAGGAATTCAAAAATGCTATAATACAATTACATGGTTAATAGTTTATCCCAACAACAATTTCTTGTTTGCATTTGCATCTCACATACTTAGTACATTCCAACGCACTAACACATATTTTTCCATGTTGTCGCCATGTATGGACCGAAGCTCCACCTCCTCCTCCGGCACGTGGCTAGCTTATTGATGACTAAGACTAGTAGTATTGGTGAACCCTTAGTTCGGGGATTCACTCATTTTATTCGTGCTTGTATCTGGGATAGTTGTATATTTTAGATTTGATATCTGGAGACTTTTACTTTCTATCTTATTTTCACGATTTTCTATTTAAGGGGAGCTGGGATAGTGCACCGATCCTAACTAAGTCATATGTAGATGGTATGTTTGGACTATGATATTTTGATGAAATGTTTCTTGATGGAGATTAAATGTCTTCCCTTAGTCCAATTTTCCTTTTTATTTTCGCATTATATTGAAGTTGACCTATGAATGCTTGATGTATACTAAGATGGATTGGGTGAGGTGCCTAGGGGTCCCTCATTCGTCGTGTTACGACTAGGCCCTAGGGTTAGTTCGTGACGTTTACCCACCATCAATCACAGCCTAAATTCTTTCTAATAATCATTCTCCCTAGAATCTAAGGTCTAAGAATTAAAATATACATTGGGGAACATATTAACTTATCTTTAGTAAGTGAATTGATGAAAAATTGGAGAGAAACTTTCCAAGTTGTTTCAAGTCTCTCAAGGACGAATTGGGAAAAATAATATTGAGTTTGGGACTTTTCTGGGGTTTAAACTCGCAGCATTCCCAACATAGCGACAACTTACCCCGTTATAGTACGTCGCAACAGTAGATTACATTGAGATAGAAACTTTATAACTTGCATCCAACCCTAGATTGATAACACACTTTCAAATCATGATGTTTCAAAGTATATCCTTAGTACCAAAATCAATTTTGAAAGTTATACTTGCTCAAATTCAGTTCCCTAAAGCCATACAGGCTCCTTATTATCTTGACTATCTACTCGGATGATCAAACTTGCTATCCATCTCCTAATTCATTATCGGATTTCCCTAGACCTCACATTGTTTGGATTTCATCCAAATCTACCCTAGGCTCAAAATTTTTAATTTACTACTCAGAAATTTTCTGGTCAAATTTCCGTCCCTATTGACCTACCCATAACAATGGGTCAGGTCGTTATATAAATGCATATGTTATAAATTGATAAGAATGTGGTCATTATTTTTTTTATATAACTCGTGTAATTGACTATTATGATCATGATCATCATTAATTGTCCACCAACTTCATGTTCTACAATATGACTATTCATATTTGCTGATATTTACTTGTGGAAGAAATTCTGCACCTACAAAAAATAGTGATGTTTCTCTCATTGTGGAATAGAGATGTTAAAAAAAAAGATGAGAATATAGTGAAAGAAAGAGCGAGAAAAAGAAAATATTCTAAATCTTCAACTTATTCACTGTACAAAAAAAAAGTATTTTTTTCACTATACCAAAGAGAATAATTTTATGTGGAAAATTTTTGGATTCTTCAACTAATACGGAGTTATTTGAATTGTACTGTGTTGTTGGGTTAATTGTTGTTTAGTGGAGCGGACAAGTCAAGAAATTAAATATTGAAACAGTGTAAATTATATCACATTAAGCTCGAATCTCCTTTAAAAGAGCGAGATATCTACATATCAGACTGCATATATATATTTTTCTATTCATTTTTGTCATTTCATTTTTAACTTTAATTTATTGTAATTATGATGTATACACCATTATGTGTTGATAAGAAGAGTTAATGCTAATTCCTTGAATGTGAATAAAATGTGAGTAGGGAGAAATTGAGATATTTTATCCAAATTTTAATTTCTATCTATCATAAAATTGGAAACAGTGATTTTGATAGAGAAAGGAACTTGATTGCATTGAGCAAGACTTTTCATACTTGTCTAGTTACCCCCACCCAAAGCTTACCTTACCCTCAAAGGTCTTCCAAAGAATTAGATATTTATGTATATTGTGTATACTTTGTTTAATACTTTCACAATATTAAAGAAAAAATTCACTTTCTTTAAACTCTGAATCAAATAAAAATAGAGAGTATTACATTCATGAAGCAAAAAAGGACCCCTAAGGTCTTTCTACTTTATTAGTCACATATATGAAAAGATTAGCTTTACACAACATAAAAGGTTATGCAAACAAAATATATTCCTCCAAACGGTTTTGAATGAGAGAAAGAAGTGGAATCCTCTTAAAACCATGCAGCACAGACAAATCGCTCTGTTTTATTCATTTTGTTGTTATTTGTTAATAATCCTGACATCAAGTTCTGCCCATCCGACCGCTGACACTCCCATATCTCCCACCACAATCACCAAAGGTACAAATATCACTAAACCAGGATGCCCAAAACAGTGCGGGAACGTTACAGTTCCGTATCCTTTTGGTGTTGGATCAGGTTGTGCCATAGACCCGAGTTTTGAGATCAACTGTACAGGGTCTGCTGCAACACTCTATGCATCGAACATCAAAGTCTATGATATCTCAGACTCTGAAATACGCGTATCAAATATGTTGTACCAGAGGTGTTACTCAGAGACAGGACAACTTGTATTACCAGATAATCCAACATGGTTACGTTTCGGAGAATCAACTCCGTACAGTTTCTCAGCCCTCAACATGTTTACTGTAGAAGGAGAATCATTAGTACTATATAAATTACACTTATTAGAAGAATTAGATCTATTAATAAACATAATCAAATAT
>JBCEWC010006649.1:0-22694 GCA_038996855.1 Solanum aculeatissimum | reverse complement strand
AGAATTGCATCTAAAACGAAGTGCTTTTGACTGTAGATTCACGCATTCCCTGTGGGATCGACCCCAACTCTAGTTGGATTCTATATTTGGTCAACGACCGCTTTGCATCTTAAATGAGGTGTAAATTTGGGCGTATCAGTTTGTCTTCATCAAGCAGTGATAATACCCATTTTTGGCTTGCATTTGATCAAGAAGAGTCAGAGTTGTAGCTAGAGCAGCTAAGGCATCAACTATTTTATTTTCCTTTCTTGGCACATGTTAGAGGGTTACACCTCCAAGCCATCCTAGTAACTTTTGGGCATAACAATGATATGGGTGCAGTTCAGGCTTTCTGACCTCATAGGTTTCCAAAAGTTATTTAATCACTAATTAAGAGTCACCAAAGACTTGTAATTGTGATTGTTTCATGTCAACGACCATCTCGAGTCTGAGTATTAATACTTGATACTCTGTGACATTATTGGAGCAACACTATTTCAAAGCAAAGGAGAATGGTAGGACCTATCCTTGTGAAGTGACAAACATTACGCCCGCACCAGCTCCACCACGATGCACAACCCCATCAAAGTACATTTTCCAAGGAGGCTGGATTTCGATGGCCAACACATCTTAATCAGAAAGCTCATTAATAAATTCCCAATTGTCTGGTATAAGATGGTCTGCCAAAAAGTCCACTAATGATTGTCCCTTCACAGCCTTTTAAGGTATGTACACAATCTCAAATTGTTAGAACTAGAGGTACCACCTTGCTAGTTGATCACTAAGGACTGGTTTTGACATAACAAATTTGATGGGATTCGACCTAGAAATAAGATGGACAATGTGAGCTTGAAAATAGTGCTTTATCTTTTGAATCAAAAAGACTAGCTCCAAACACAACTTCTCAATTGGTGAATAATTCAGCTCATTTGGTGTCATCATTCTACTCAAGTAATACAGGGCATTTTCTTTGCCTTCAACATTTTCTTGAGCTAGTAAGGCTCCCACGAATCTTTCTTGTGCCACAATGTAAAGTATCAATGGCTTTCTAGGTATATGAGCTGCTAGGACTGGAGGTTTCGCCAGATACACTTTGATACTTTCAAAGGCTTTGCTATATGTTTGATCCCACTTGAAAGGGACATCTTTCTTCATGAGATGACTGAATGGTTGGCATCTTTCAGCTAGATTCGAGATGAACCTCCTCAAGTAGGTTAATTTTCCCTGAAGACTTTTCAACTTATGAATGTTTCGAGGCTCGAACATCTTCAAAATCGTATCAACTTTGGCTTGATCAATCTTAATTCCTCAATGTCAGACAATGAAGCCAAGAAACTTTCCATAAGTAACCCCAATGACACATTTTAATGGATTCATCCTCAGTTGATATTTTTGAAGCAACTCAAACACAATTCTCAAGTCTTTCAAATGGTCGTTCCTCTTTTTTGACTTCATCACCAAGTTACTGACATAACACTCGACATTCTTATGGAGTAAACCTTCAAATATATTTTGCATAGCCCTTTGATATATGGCACCAACATTTTTTCAATCAGAGGGAAACACCTTGTAGCAATAAATACCTTTATGTGTATGAAATGTCATGAGTTATTCATCTTTTGGTGACATGCGGATTTGGTTATAGCTAGAAGAACCAACTATGAATGATATTGCCTCATAACTTGTTGTAGCATCAATCATTAGCTCTGGAATGGGCAACGAGAATTCATCTTTAGGGCATACATTGTTGAGATCTATGAAGTCAACACAAACTCAAATTTGGCCATTCTTCTTTCTCATGAGAATAATTCTTGAAATCCACGTGGGGACTGAACTTCACGAATGAAGCTTGCCTTAATGAGTTTGTTAGCTTCTTTCTCGATCAATGAAATCAAGTCCGACCTAAAACATCTTTGAGCCTTCTTGATAAGACGAGCACCGCATTTGATTTTCAATTGATGGACCACTATTTTGGGATTTAAGCTACACATTTCTTTATAGCTCCAAGCGAAGATATCCCTATATTATTTGAGTATATTCATATAAGTCATTTCTTCATCGACTTCTAGAAAAGCGCTCAAGTAAGTTGGCCTTGGGTCCTCATCAGTGCAAAGGTTAACTTCTTTTAAGGGATCCGTCGTGGTCTTCTTTCCTTCATCAAATTCTGGTGGAGCTTCTCTAGCATCCTCATCTTCTTATGGATCATTGTCATTAATAGATATATAATAGCACCAAAAAATTTCTCCTAACTCTTCATCAATGTTTTGTTGACATAAGGTATTATTCTCAACCTGAGTTATAACATGACATGAGGATCCTACACTTTCTTCATCTTCGTTGCGCTCTTTGGTGTAAACCATAGTGTGAGCCTTCACATTTAGTACCTCTTTACATGAAACCAATGAATTCCACTCAGCACTTCATCCTAGAAGGGATTACACTTTTAAAATCTTTTTGGATCATAGGTGAAGCAAGTGTCGTTATTCTCATGTAACTTCTTCAATGCTTATTATTCTTCTTCTTGTTCAATGGACCTAACCTCTCGAACACAGAAGTTCTTGCAGCAGGTTTTCCAAGTCGATCAAAGACAGAAGGTCATTTATTAGAAGAAGCATACTCATCTTCTACAATGATATAGTTATTGCTTGCCCTTCTTATGGAGATGTGAACCGGTGGCGGTTGGCTATAGCCTAAACCTTTGCGTGCTTGTCTAATAGTGCCTTTTGATAGAAGTTTTCCTAGCCTAGAAAGCTCATCAGGGTTGTACCTAGCCTTTGCAAGTAACTTGTAAGCATTTGGATCAAAGCCTTCTTTACGTTTTGTAGAGAGTGATATATCTTGTGGAGGATTTTGAGCCATAAAATTTCCCAACAACTTTGAAGACAAGTTTATTACATCGATCAATTTGATAGGAAGAGTCAAGCCTCCTAGTATATTCTCTTATACATCAGATCATTGACCGTCCTCTTTCTTTACTTTTGGGATATAACGAAGTGTAGAGATTGACTTTCTTTTTGAGGGCATGGTCTTCCCTTTATTTGGACAAGTACTAGGCTCCCTAATATTAACTTTGACCCTTTAAATGGCCACATTAGTTATTTCTCCTTTAAGCTTATCAGACTTGGTTAGTTTGACACCCTCAAGCTTTACCCCTTTTACAACATGACTCTTCAAATAGAACTTTACATTGACAAAATGTGACTCAACTTCATTGAAAGGATTATTATCAACAACTATTTTCTTTTCAATTCCATCTTCTAGGTACTTCAAACATTGATAGTAAGAAGATGAAACAATTTTGTTCTCGTACACTGAAGGTCTTCCAAGCAATATATTATATGAAGTGTTCGCATCAATCACATACATCCATGTACTTGATCGCAAATCATCCATATAAATTTCCAACTTAATCAAGCCTATAGACCTCTGTCTCCCTTGATTGAATCCTTGTATCAACAAATGGCTTTTGCTAAGTTCTTTTGTTGTGATACCAAACTATTTCAACGTATGGATGGGTAGAATGTTGACCCCAGACCCTTTGACTATCAAGATTTTATTTATCCTCTTCTCCAACATGTGACCCACCATATACAAAGGACGATTGTGTAGAATTTATCCAAATAGAAGATCATCGTCTATAAATATGATCTTTGTGTCACATGCATGAACTTCTTGAAAAGGGGGTTCCATAGACTTTTCAGAAGATGAAGGAGATGTTTTTTATGGGATTTCACCCATTTCTTCTTCTTTATTAGCAGGGGACACCTTTGATGAAGTATCATTCATAGTTTCTTCTTTGTTAAAAAGTGACACCTTTGATAAAGTTTTAGTCATTGCTTCTCCTTTGCCAACACTAAAACATGATGCCTCAACATTGTCTTGAGTAGCCTCCATGCAGAAGAAACTTGGTGAAATTCCCCTAAATTCACTGGACGTTGTTATTTCTAGTAGTGGTGTACTTCTACGTTTGACCTCTTTAGACGTTTGACTGACGTCTGCTTCTTTGATCTCCTCCCTACACTTTGTTTGATCGGTTGCTCAAATGACTCTTTTAGTGGACTAGTCTTATTGCATCTCCGGTTAGTCACAAGAATCCAACTTTCATCATTATCTGTATCAATTTAGGACTTTTCTCTAATGACCTTTCTTCCTCAGATGTATATATTCGGATTGGGTCAAGCGAGCCGAATATGATAGAGATTTGATTAGAGCTTGTGTTTCCATTATCAAGGACAATCTTCTTTTCATTATCCAATTGTATAACCTCATCCTTGAAAATAAAAAATTTTCAAGAGAATGATGACCTACAAGTCTATGATACTTGCAATAATTTGGGTCATCAGTCTTCCTAGCTTCATGGGGTCATTTCATCTCTGGAAACTCAATGAGCTTTAGCTCAACTAATTCATCAAAAATTTTAGGAACATCAAAATCTAGAAAAAGGGTATTCCTTTTCTTGCATCTCCCTCAAAGTCAACTTTTGATTTGGATGCTCTTGAAAATTTATCTTTACATTTTGCTTCTTACTTTCTTTCATAGTAAACTTCACAGGCATCACATTGACATTTATGGATTCATTGTTGTCATTCCTAGGCACAGATTTGCCCTACTTCTTGGGTTCTTGTTTGTCCTTCCCTTTGTGAGGATCGTGAACATCCATCCTATCTTTTCCGGCAGAAGGCATGCTCAACTCCATATCATGAGCACGAGTAGCTAGATCTTCAAAAGACATAGGCTTGATTGCTTGTAAGATGTAGAGAATCCCCCAGTGCATCCCTGGGATACATATTTCTATAGTAGAAGCTTTACTAAGCCTATCTTTGCATTTAAACTAGCGTTTCTCCATCAATTTATGAAATCGATGATTGATTAATCTTTTCTTTGGCGAGTGTTCGTGAGTTCTACCATGCTCATGGTGTGTATTGTGTCATAGAGGCGGTTGAGAAACTTATGTTCTAGTTGCTCCCAACTATCAATAGAATTAGGCTCAAGACCAGTGTACCAGTCAAATGTGTTCCCCTTTAAGGAGCGGATAAACTGCTTGACAAGATAGTCTCCATAGGTCCCAATATTGTTACATGTCTCTACAAAGTGTGCAACATATTGCTTTAGATTTTCTTTGCCCTCAAACTATTGAAATATGGGAGGTTATTAACCCATAAGCATTTTAAGGCTATCAATGCTTGCAGTGTAAAGTTTGGCATACATATGGGAATACTTCACAAAGACTTCATACTTGTCTTTGATGGTCCCTTCGATGAACTCCTTTAATTGATCGAGTGGGATCATCCCTTCGGCAGAAACTGGTATTTCCTTGATAGACTGTGGTTGCTTCACAGGATTTTCAGTCTTTTGAATTTCAATACCCTTCCCAGATGCATGGCTAGATTCCCCATCTAGTAAAGTGTCCACCCTGTCCATCAACTTATTGATGCGAGACTCTTGGGTTTGCACATGCTTGGTTAATCCTTCAATCATTTTTGCCAGACTTGCTAGTTATTCCTCCGTGGATGAAGCATTAGTTGTCATCGCTTGTATGACTGTTGGAGACATTGAAGAGTAGCATGGATTATCGCAAAAATTGATCTTCAAAAGAGTCACATTACGTGATGCATATGGAGAAGACTCATTTGAGCCACAGTCTCTTTTTGCAGTAGAGTTCTTAAAACCAGAGACCTCAAGTAGGGCCAAAGTCTATTTGATCCTCTCAGCAACACTACGTCCTCCTTCTGAAGCATTTGTTAAGGACCTTGATCCCTTGGGGTTGAAGATCTAAAAGCAGGAGTTGGAGAGAATGCCTGTTTGTTGTCCCAACATAGTATCCTTGCTCCTTGTAACAACTCCAACACTTTCAAAAGTAACACCATGAATTCCCTTTACTTCAACAGAGAACTTTGAGTCATCAGCTTTAGAGGAAGTGGATTGAGAGATCATTTTAGAAGTCATTTCAATATTACTTGATGCTTGAAAAATTGAGATGAGAGGTAGAGATCATCCTACTGGACATGCCAAAATATATAGACGATAAAATTTGTGTTGAGAAAATAATCAAGAATGAAAATATCACAACAATTTGTAGTATTTGATTTCAAGTATATGAGTGTTACAATCTCTATGAATCCTCTGATTCGCCTTTTCAAGTGTAAATCCAAGGCTCTCGAGCTAGATCTTGAATTTGAAATTTGTTCTTGAACACTTGAGTTTAATCTTGAATTCAAGGGCTTATGGGCTTGTTCTTGAATCTTGAATTTGTTCTTGAATTTGAATGTTTGAATTCTTAAACTTGTAGATAAATTTGTGGCGTTTGATCCACGAGCTCTCTCTAGCTTCTTATTAGAATTCTTGATCTTTTTTTGAATTATGAGGACCCCAATATATAGTTGTAGAATAGAGGAGTCATGATGGAATCAGACTTTCTTTTGGCCAATCAAATTTAACGCGACATGATGCAGGAAAAGTGAGAGGAATAGGTTTCCTTTCAAGTGACATGGCAACATTTGATTGATTGGGACACATCACTCGTACGTGTGATATATTTTTATTAGTCTTTGATTGAGATAGGAATGTCATGTCATTTTGACAGTGACATGATCCTATTGACTCCTTTATTTGACTTGGCATGTCACGTCATCCGACACGTGATATCAAGTGAATTTCTAGGATGAGAGGATATTGGACCTAATAAAATGGGTCATTTTTTGTAGCCCAAATAAATAAATTTGGGCTTTTAATTAAATTCACGTTTTATTGGACTTAATTAATTAACTCAATTATATTAATCCATAATACTTGTTTGGAGTAATATATTTTTAATTTAATTTAATTCGTATCATTTTATAAATTTTATATGATTACACTTCGGTATGCATAATTTTATTAAATATTTATTGTCACTATTATCAACTGAATTAGAATATCTTCAAAGTAGATTTTTACAGTTCCTCTTAGAGTAAGATAAAAAAAATTTACCTTAAAAAGCAACATATTTTAAAATTAAAGAGAAACATATCTTTACATACACTTTTTATCTTAAAGATTTTATATAACATTTTAAGAAAGTTTTGTACTAATAATATAATGTACATATCATAATTTTTTTTCCTTTTATGTATATTTATTATTATTAGTTTAGTGTACATATTTTGCACGTATATATCGTGTCAATCTAAATATTATATATAAATAGTACTTGACACTAAAATAAATACAATATTCGTATAACAAAATTAAATATATACTATTAATTTGATGCAATAGTTAATCTATTATGAACAAACAAAGATGAGAAAATCAATTTAATTACTTATAACATAGAGATATGTTAATAGTTTATGAATACATAAAGTAATAACTTAGAGTTAGGAATAAGATAATAAATTGATTAAAATTTAATTTTAAAAAAAACTCCTAAATATAATAGGAATAGTTTAATGTTTCCAACGTAATTTTATTACTCTTTTTTAAAAACAAATTGCTATATTACATACTTTTATTAACAAAATTTTTGATAATCAAAATTTTAGTTAATTTCCAAGTCTTAAATATTAGAAAAACAATAATATTTTTCTTTTTTCCTTCTTAGTCTAGACAATTACTACCTCTGTCTCATATTATATGAGCATCTTTCTATTAATATTTGTCCCATATTATATGAGCACTTACTAAATTAGGATAAAATTAGTTATTTTTTTCCATTTTACCCCCACCATTAATTAGTGTATTAATATTTTTTTTAAACTTAATTTAATGTACATTAATACAAATAAAAAATAAAATGGTAAAATTCATTAGTGGATTAATGATTTCTTAATAATCGTGTAAAATATAAAGTGCTCATATAATATGGGACAGAGGGAGTATTTATATAGAATAATCCTAAATCAAGAGTGTAAAAAATTCTAATTCAAAAGTGAATCTTGAAATTAAATAAATAAAATATAAAATAGCGAAAAGACAATTTTATTTAAAGCAGTGTATTTTAATGAAGAGCAAAAAATCCAAACAACATTTTTAAGTGTCTTCACATTTTCAATATAGTATAGATTAACACAATACACATTTATAAAGAACGTAAACTAAACTAATTTAAATATATATATAGGAAACAAATTAATCGAAATGGACCCAATTCCAGTACATGTTAGGACCACGCTGAAATTTTTAAAAAGTTCCAGTAGACTTGATTCCAGTAATTAGAATGAGTTAACAAAGAAATTTTGACCAAAATAAGCCATTATTTAAATTAATTCACCAAAATAATACATTTTAATTTTTTTTACAATACTAGTATAAACGTATTTCTCAGTAACATTTTAGGCTTTTTTTTATTTTAAAAATCTAACGGACAAAAACTGATGGTGTTAAATGAATAAACGTTACTACGAATAACGTTTTAAGAGTAAAACGTATTTCATGGTAACGTTTTAATCTTTAAATGTAAAAACAAATGCAACAAATTAAAATTATCCAAAAAATCCCTAAACTATACCTCTTCTGCAGCAAATTAAAATTACGGGCCATTGAGAAACAAATCTTCCAGAACCCTAAGATGGCCGGAAACGAAGAGGCTAGCGGTAAAGGGCTATGATCGGCAATGGCGGGACTACCGATAAAGGGTGGTGTTGCTGTATAGAAGGTTTGTTATTGTCTGCTCTTTTGTTCTATTAGTTGTATCCACCATTTTGTAGCTGCAATAGTGTTGATTCACTTGCATCCACGATTTTGTAGTTGGAAATTGTTGCCGCTGTTGATTCTACCTTTTGGTTATTGCAAGTTTCAAGTATTCTAGTATAAGAGTAATTTGATACTTTTGTGAGGCCTCTGTTTTCGGCTTTGTCATCTCATAATCTAAAAGTTATTCGTTGTTGTTTGAATAGTGAATAAGTTACCAGTTTTTAGTTGATTAAATCCTTCTACTGTTGCTACTGCTAAAAATGTGCAACATAACCCTGCATTTTTGTTCTCAACTCAAAATAGTACACAATGTTAGTTTGGGAGCGCATATTCATGACAGAATTGTGCCGCTTCTGAATTCTAGATAACAAAGAGTTAGGACCAAGTAAAATGCTTTACAGAGTTCTTTAATATTGGAGAGACTGGAGTGGGGGAGGTGGAATTGAGAATTGGTTTTGAAGTTGAAGTTATTGAACTTCATAATCAGATTACACCAGTTCTGACTTCCAAAACAAATTACTAAGGGCATATGGTGGCATAATGGGGTGGGAAGTGAAGAGGAAAATCTGAAACACACAAATTTGCACAAAACGTTAAGATATATCTATGAGATCTAATCTAAGGTGCATTTTTGAATGGTCCATAAGATTTTATTTGAGCTTGAACTAATGAAAGGAGATTACGATAAGGTTCAATGGCGTCAATGTACCGTGACTGGGACATTTTTAGCTTAGCTTTCATTTTTAGCAGTGGTCCTTGATCCCACTTTGCAGTCTCATCAAAAGTTGCATCAGTAACTACTTCAACCTTTGAATAACATTGTTAAACTGAAAGAACTAAAGCAAGCAGTCCCCAATATCTTAGAATAGATCCTCCCATTGCATCAACATACTTTCTTGCATATTGCAAAGATACAAATTGAGTCTAAAACGTGACTCTGCATTTTTGTTCTCAACCTAACGTGACCCAGTTTTTAGCTGATTGAGTCAATCTACTGTTGTATATTTAGCAGAATGCACAATGTCAGTTTGTGCAGATAAATGATTGTTTCTTAGAAACGTTTAGGCTACTTCTAGGAACCTACACTCCAAACCAACAATGTTGGTTAGGAAAGTTTAGGCCACTTCTAGCAGAATGCACAATGTTAGTTTTGAAAGAAATGTAGAGAGAATGATTAGATAACTACCTAATTACAAGTAAGGTGAGCTACACTTGAGAAAGAAAAAGGTGAGAGAAACAGATAATATCCTTGTTTATATTTCTCGGAATTGGTATTTTCTATTTTGAATCTCACTCAATTCTTTGTGAATTTTGATGCAATTAGGTGAGACAATGAGTAGATTGACATTATATCTAACTTTGACCTTTTGTGAATCTGATAAATGTTTGTGCCATTATCATATCTCTTAACAAGAGTATATTTTTAGTACATGTTCACGTGTAAATGGTCTCATCATCCCAAACGGACTAACATCAGTTTACTTTCATAGGTGCTTTTCCATTTTATAGGTACTTTTATGGCTGGAATTAATGCATACCAACTAGATCTCGGTTCACTTGAATCATCTGTATTAACTGAATAACACACCCATAGATCACGAGATATATGGGATGAAAGTGATAATATGATTCTAAATACGAGAAGATATGATGGTAAATTTTGGAATCTCATAAAGAAACATCTTATCCCTCCTCGAGTCTTGGAAGTGATTCAATTATCTAGATTGTACGGTGTTTATAGGTCTCATTGGCCTATGGTTGATCGTAGTTTGATCACTTTGTTAGTCGAGAGATGGTGTCCTGAGATTCATACGTTTCACTTTAGGACAGGTGAGGCAACTATTACCTTGCAAGATGTAGAGGTGATGTATGGCTTACCTGTGAATGGTCATCCTGTACTTGGTAATGAACCGATAAGGACTATAGGAGATTGGCAAAATATTTGTCAAAGATTATTAGGTTTTACTCCATGTTCTCAAGACTTCAACCGTAATAACCTTAAGGTTTCTGCACTTAATGCGCATATACTAAGACAACCACAATTGTCAGACACGACAACACAAGATGTGGTAAATCAAAAGGCTAGATGTTACATGTTTTGAATGATTGCTGGTATGATGATGGCTGACACATCTGGAAATTATTTAAAGCTTATGTATCTTCCTATTCTTGAGGATGTCAATGTAATTGGGTCTTGTAGTTGGGGTAGTGCAACCTTAGCTTGCTTGTATCGTTTCCTCTGCAAGGCCTCATAGAGTAACCAAAACGAGATAGCTGGATTTCTACCACTACTTCAGGTATACTTAATAACTACACAAATTATTTGTTAATATTTTTTGTAGCTTAATTATCTAATTACATATGTATATATATATATGTTAAGTTTGCATGGGAGAGAGTTACTCTCTTAAGACCCCAAGTAATAGCACAAAGGGATACCAGAGATATTTTTTTGACTGGTTTACCGAGGGGCCCACATGCTACTAGATGGTTCGCACATTTTAATTGGTCCAACACTACTAAACATGTGTTAAAAGTGTTTAGGGGTGCACTTGATTCCATGACGGATGATCAGGTATGATGTAATATCAATTTTGTTTTAATTTTCATTTATGTTGTAGTTGAAACTTATTTATTTTTATTTTCATATATTGTTTATTTGGGAACCATACTCTGATGACTTAATTGTGAGTCTTCCTGACTATTGTTGTATTGGGCGAGACATATGGCGTGTCAGAGCTCCAATTGTTTATTGGGATGTCATCGAGGTTCACTTGCCTGATCAAGTTATGAGGTAATTTGGATTGAAACAGATGATACCAACTCCATTTGCATTTGATTTTTGATATTTTCACCATGATCGTTGGGGAAGACCAAATACAAATTAGGATTTGGAGCATACGCAATGGTTGCCTCTTTGGAACCAACGATATCAAAATATTTGTGATGCACCAGTCAATCATGAACCACTTCAGTATGATGATCCCTACCTTATTTGGTTCAGGTACATTACTCGTCTTGTTATTGGTAATCCTACTTTGTGTCCTGAACAACAAGAAGGTTATATGTCAAATTTAACGGCATATGAAACAATGGTAAGTAATTCATATTTCTTTTAGTTTAATTAAATAGTAATAGTCATATTCTTGTATTATGCTATTGCTTTGATTCTGTTTTTGTTTGAGTTCTCTTTTCTTTTGTTAGCTAGCTTTCTTTTGTTAGGTCCAATTCTAGATTTTCGTTTAGATTTGCCTTTGCATCAAGGCTAGTTCTTGGGTCTGTTCTGATCCTATTCCAGGTCAAGTAGCATATGTGACTCCCTTTACTCTATTTATACTCTTGTTTGGTGTAGCATATGTAAGGGTGATAGGGAATTTACTTTTTATACCAGTGGAATTTTAGTGTTTCATTCTATATTTCTTTTATTGGGAATTGCATATCGGAGTATGGTTTATGCATTTCTGCATAGTTTCGATGGGCATCCTGTGAATAAAGTTCAGTACTTCAATACTTAGGTCTTGTTTTAATTAATAAATGCCACAGAAAGTATATAACATTATTACAAAACTAGTAGCAATGATGCCTTTTCCACTATAGCATTAAGTTGCCAAATGTTCTTTTGTTGATGGATTGGGAAACCAATACAAAAAGACTCAAAATGCAGACCAGACTGTTAATAAGACTCAAATATATCACATTGATCTGATATATCTTGATTTGCACTAAGTTTCGTGTCAATTTATTATTTTATTTTATCACCTGAAGTTGTACTTCCTTTTAAATAATGTGGTTTCATACGAGATAACTAGTTAGTAACTTTCATGTCATTTTATGACTCTTATGTCACTCAATTACAATGAATTATTTATTTTGTGTAGGTGCATTATATTCATTCAATGGTTGATAAAGCAAGATCACTCGGTGATCAACCATCAATGGAGGATTTTTACATATTTCCTGCAATGGTGCGAAATAGAGGAGAAAAATGCTTGGCATATGTGCATGAGGATGATAGAATTCGTGTACAAGTCAATTATAGAAGAGATGAGGTACAAGATAATTATTTACATCCCTCTGTTCGTAGGCGAGGAAAAGGTGGTGTTACTGGTAGGAGGGAATGTGCTATTGAGAGAGGAAGAGTGCTTGTTGAAATGGATGAGGCAGACTCAGAAAATGAACAAGTAACTTGTGATATTGATTCCACTTTAGGGGTCCACACTCATGAATTCACTCCCGGCGTATTAGTTATGACATATTAACCAACTAATACTGAGGTTGTTCCATACACGACGCCACAAATATCAAGAGATCCAAGTCTTTTGTCACTTGAGAATGTATTTGGTGGTTATCGATCTCAACATCTTAAGAATGCCCTAAACTTTACCTCATCGCCCGTGCCAATGTCCACTGACATCCCCGATATATAAGGTAATGAGTTGGATGATTCCAACGATGAAGTAGAGAATGAAAGCGAAGGTGGTGAACCATCAGTGAAGGAGAAGCATATGATTTTTCCTAAGCGTTGTAGGACTGGTACTATAAAGATTTTATATTATTTTTGAAACATAACTGCTCCTTTTTTTAGTTGAATAATAGTAATTTTACCCTTAATTTCTAGGGAGATATTATCTTTACCAACACGACAAAAAGAAAAAAGCAAAGAGTAACAAAGACTGAGACCAAGAACTCCGTGGAAAGGTTTTTGAGAATCCAATAGTGATGTGAAGGTTATGTTGCGTGTTTTTATGTCTAGTTGGCTTAGAAGCGAATATTGTTACATATTATTTTGTATATCAGAAATCAATATTGTTTTGTATTAGAAACCAACGTTGTTTTGTGAAGTTTTTATTTTCCTCTATACTTGTGTCGAAAGGGACTTGAATTTTACAAGTTGGGTTGTTGCTCAAGTTTTGATGAAACCAGGATGAAATAATTTTGCATAGATGTTACTGGTACAGTTCATAGCAGCGTCCGACAAAATTTTCACCGGTAACAATCTCTTTTCTGTCCCTCCGGTATATTTTCTTATCATATTCCGGCATATAGTTAAGTTCTTGTTAGCTTTAATATTTGATTTCTTTGCACAAATGAATATGGGATTTACTTCATAGAGCTTCATAATATTCCAAAAACAGTTTAATTTATCTCTACTGGTGGATAGCCTTATCTATATCTTTCCATCCACAACTTCAATTGAATGGACTTACTGATGAAGTATGCCATCCCTCTTTTTAAGTTTGAAAATATTTATCTATGTTTTTTTCTAGTGAAAGTTAATATTGTTAACTTAATATGATTCTCGTGAAGTCTTTCTGAACAATGTTCATAGCTTCTTTTTATGTCATTTATATGAGAAGTTACGATTGTTAACTTAAATTGCACTTTTAGTATTTGGTGGCTCCTCTTGCTAGGATACATCTATTTTGAGCCAATGATCTATAAGTAAATGTCTCTCTAGTCTCTACACCACGAACGTATGGGTAAGTTCTGTGTACATTCTACCCTTCCAGACAGTCTAGATTGGAGTAAGGAATAACTAGTCGAGCTGGACTGAATCCAGAGAGTTTCTTTATTTTCATGCATGTGGCATCACTTATGGAGTCGAGGTCTTTGTTGACTTCAAATTTGATGGAAAATCCCAATTGTTAGGTCATATCCCCAATGTCATTACTTATACAACAGTAATAAAATGCTGCTTCAGATGTAGACAATTTGAACAAGGCCTTAAGATCTTCGCAGAGATGAGAAGGAAAGAATATACATATGATACCTTTGCTTACTGTACAGTTGCAAGTATGTATTGCTAGATATGAAGTCACTTGAACTGCAACCAATTTTGGTTATGTATAATACATTGTTAGAAGTAACGGGCAAGGCTAGGAAGCTTGGTTGGCTAGGTGTCTTTTTGATTTGCATATAGAAAGTTTACTTAGAGAAGGGTAGTCTCACTTTTGTGTAGTTATTAACTCTTTTTTAATAAGTGCAAACAAACAAAACAGAATCAACAGATGTCACTAAATATGATTATGACTCAGAGAATTAAGAAGTAGTGTGGTATGCTGCTGCTTACTATTATGATTTCTTTTTTACAAGGGTGTAGCAGGTAGCTTGTAGTGATAATAATAATTATTTTTTTAGGTTGTTACTAATTCAGGGTGTGCCAGTACCATAGCGGCTATCATCCCCAACTTTCAAGCATAAATAGAGAGTTACATACCATGTGAGGTTGGTGTTTTCCCTGATTAAAATATGTAACTTCTATGGTGTTCTTCTGCTCTTCAATATCAATTTCATAATTCTATTCTCAAGTTCGTATTACTCTCTATATAGAAGGGAGAGTTGAGCTCCCTAGTTGCCTTGGATTAGGGGTGTTATTATAATTTCATTTATTTTCTGCACTGTTGAGTTTGCACTTTCAAGTGAAAATTGAGGCAATGGTGCCTCTCAAGTCTGGAAATTAAAAAAGGTGACAACTTTGACCTTGGAAGGTCAAAGTTGTCATTAATTAAAACTTTAAGAATAATTAGCTTAATAAAGGGCCAAAGTGAACATTTTAAAAACTTAGCAACTACTTTATTTTAAAAAGAAATTCTACAATTTAAAAAGAAATTAAAAAGTGAACCATCTTTTCAAAATCAAATCAAAAACTTCTTTCACTTCTTTCTTTCTCTTTCCTCGAGCTCCGATTACACTTTTCTTCTTCTCTACTTCTTTTCACGCTTTTAGCAGTGTTAGGGTTTTCATCTTCTTCTTCGTCGTCTGTCGTTGCCTTCACCACTGTCATCGTTACCATTGCTCTGCTGTCATCGCCTTTGCAGTTGATTTTCTCGCATCATCGTCATCTGGTAAGATTTTATTTTTTTCTGCTGGTATGGTTTTTCTTTTTATTGTACAAATGATTATTTAGTTTTAAGAACATGAAAAAATATGTATTTTGTTATTGCATGCTCTAATTTGTACTTGGAATTTTTTGATTTGTTGTTGTACTCTTTGAAGATGCGATTTTTGGGTATGGGTGTTGTTGTTGTTTGATTTTTGTTGTTGTAGTCATTGCGAGCAAAATGATTGGTTGGTTGGTTGATTGATTTTGAGTATGATTGTTTGCTCGATTTTAAAGTATTGACAATAATTGGTAAACTAATTAGAACAAGTGTTGTGTTGTGGTTGTTATTTTTTTTTTATTTTAGTTGTTATGGTTTTTGTTAGAAAAATGTATTGCATGGCCTAATTTCTACTTGGGTAGGGTTGTGGTTGTTGGTATTGTTTGATTTTTTGGACTCTTTGAGGATACATTTTCGGATATAGGTGTTATTTTTATTTAATTTTTGTTATTGTAGTCATTGCGAGCAAACTATTTGGTTAGTTGGTTGGTTGATTTCGGGTATGGTTGATTGCTCGATTTTAAAGTATTGATAGCAATTGGTGAACTAATTAGAACAAGTGTTGTGTTGTGGTTGTTGTTTTTCTTTGATTTTAGTTGTTATGCTTATTGTTAGAAAAATGTACTGCTTGCCCTTATTTCTACTTGGATAGGGTTGTTCTTATTGGTGTTGTTTGATTTGTTGGACTCTTTGAGGATACATTTTCGAATATGTGGGTTGTGTTGTTTGATTATTGTTGTACTTTTTTTATGAGAAAAGAACACATATTGTTCATGTAGGGAGATTCTTCAGCAGTCTCTTTTTTTGTCTTTATTGAGAGGATTGATCAAACTAATAGATTATCTCTCTTTTTTGACAGGACTATTTACTTTAATTAATGGCCCAACAAAAAAGAAAAAATATTAGATCCGATCTTCCTACTAGAGCTTCTAGAAGGAGAATGGTTTTATCTGATGAAAGAGTGGATCAATCATAGCAAGAGCTGACTCATTTGATTGAACAAGTCACAGCTGAGGTTGCTGCAGGTGTCAGTCTTGCAGCTGTTGGTGCCAGTTTTGCGACAAGTCCATCAGCTGCTGAACAAACTCCCTTAGCTGCTGCAGAGATACATCAGTTGCTTCACCAAGTCCATCAGCTGCTGAACCCAGTCCATCACCTGCTGCACCAAATACATCAGCTATTGCATCTAGTCCCTCAGCTGTTGTACCAAATACATCAGCTGTTGCATCCAGTTCAACAGCTGTTGGGACATTCCTTCATGTACTAGTGCCACTCCCACAGCTGTAGGTGCGAGTACCTCAGCTGCTGCACCAATTCACTTAACTGGTAGAGATAATCCCTTAGCTGTTGTAGGGACTCCTACAGTGGTGACTTTCAGGTACGATGAGTATGACGTTGAGACCCCAGAATTTTTGAATTGAGGTGAGAGTGGAGACCTTGGGATAAAATCTGAATTGGGAAAATAATTTGTTGATTTTAAAAAATTTTTACTGGATGAAGGTTTGGATAGATTGTTTAGGTCTATGGTATTTGGAAAATACCTAGATATTGATGAAAGCAACACTCCGCGATCTTAAATGAAGCTAATGTATCAGGTTCTTTGACGGTGGATTAGGAATGAAAATAATTTTTGGATAAATTTTTATGGCATGCCTGTTTGTTTTGGCATAAAATAATTTACGGTTGTGATGGAGCTAAATTGCCACCTACCACTTCCTCCTACCTCCCAAACTGAGAAGGTCAAGAGGAGATACAATAGAATTGTCGATGCAATGCAGCAAAAGAAGCATTGCAAATCAAAGGAGATGCTTGACTTGTTGAAGTCAAGTAATGTTAAAAAGAGCGTGAAGAAGTTCCTGTGTTTGGTTTATTTTGTTCATGAGATTCTCATAGGTAAAGATCCAGGGACAAATGCGATGGATTGTTGGTTTGAGCTATCGGCTGATCGGAAGGTATTCTATGCCTATCCATGGAGTCAGGATAACTATGTCCTAACTGTGGCGTATTTGAGAAAGGCTGCCACATCGACAAGAAAGTAATCAAATCTTTATGGTTTTCCATGGGTATTTATGGTAAATGATTTATTATATTTTTGTTGTAGTATTTTTTATATTTATTTATTATGTTAATTAATAATTATTTATGTCTTTGATTTATTTAGGCTTGGGCTTTTGAAGTTATTACTCACATACGAAAAACATTCAAGGAGTTCAATAAAGAAGTATCATCTCCACGACTTCTTCGATGGTTGGCAGCACCAAATAATGAAAACGTTGAGGCGCACAAACTCTTTGATCCATCGGAGAACGAGGTAAGTGATACAACAATTATTGTCTTCTCACTTTATCAGTTGTTGTCTTCTCATTTTAATAGTTGTTATAATTTATTAATAGTTGTTGTCTTCTCATATTTTAGTATATTTGTTAAGATAATTTTATTTAATTTGTAAATTATTTATCCGTGGCTAATCCTGACTGAAAATGAGAAGGAGATAGACTTTTGAACAGGATTTGTGCCACTCCAACAAAAGGAAGAAGACTCCAGGATTTTGAAGTTGATGACAGATTTGGCCAGCGCAACGGCCATCAAAAGAAATTTGTCTGTTGATGTTGGTGCTGGGGTAGATGTTGATGTTGATGTTGTTGCTTGGGCAGCTGTAGGTGATGCTGCTGGGGCAGGTGTAGGTGTTGTTGGGGCAGATGTAGATGATGCTGATGGAGTAGGTGTAGATGTTGCTGGGACAAGTATAGATGTTGATGGTGTCGCTGATGCTGGTGTAGATGTTGCTGGTGTAGGTGACGATGAAATTGTTGTTGCGAAAGAAGCAGCTGGTGATAGAGGAGGATTTTCTCCTCTTGGTGGAGGTGATTTTCGAACTCCATTCACTGTCGATAGATTCGATCATGTAGCTGTTGGGTCTTCTAAGGTACCTTGTGGTAGTTGTGCTTGTGAAATTTGCAATGACTGGGCAAATAAGTTAATGAAAAAGATAGAGTTAAATGAGCGAACCTAGAATACCTTGATCTCAAAAAGAGGTGTCATTCCATCATCAAGGGTGGTATCGCAGTATACTCCTATTCGTGTGCAAAGGAGACAAAGACAAGTTTTACAAGCAGTCATGAGCGTCAGGAATAGGCAACAACTGCAAGGTTTGAGCAGCAAGCAACAACTATTAGAGAGGAACAACAAGTAGCAACTTCTACAGAGGAGCAGCAAGCAACAATTTCTACAGAGGAGCACCAACCAGCAACATCTATGGAGGAGCAACAACTAGAAGATGGTACGAAAGAGTAGCAGCTGATGGGATGATCTTGTTTATTAAAAATTCGGATGATGTGTATTTAATGTTTGGATAATGAATTTATTTAATGCTTGGATAATGAATTTATTTAATATTTGGATAATGGGTATTTTAATATTTAGATAATAGGTATTTTTTGGATGTTTGGATGATGGATATTTTTATGTTTAGGTGATGGGTACACTTTTGAGGGATGTTGATGATGGATAGTTATTTTATGAACATATGTATTTTCTTATTTTCTTATGTTGATAATGAGTTTATTTAATGCTTAGATAATGGGTTTATTTAATATTTGAAATGTTGACGATCAATATTTTATGTTATAGAAATATCTCCTTTTATAGAAATATCTGCTGTAAAATGACTCAGCAAGTTAGCATCTTGCTGGGGCTATCCTTATATCTGCTGTGAAATGACTCAGCAAGTCACCTACTTATTAGGACAGTTCTAACATTTGCTGTGGAAATGACTCAGCAAGTCAGCATCTTGCTGGGGATATCTTTATATCTGCTGTGAAATGACTCAGCAAGTCAGCTTATATTGAATAATTGCATATGTAAATATCATATCTAGTGACAAATTGAGTTATGTTACTCCAATTTCAAATTAAAAGCTAGATTCAACAGTGATCTTATACATTGATGTGATAATTAGACAAGTAATATACAATCTATTGAGTAATTACATATGTAAGTGATGGTGATTAAGTAAATTTATTATTAGTTGATTGTGTCAATATGTTTTATAATATATGAGGTAGGGTTAGTTCAATGTCGAATGAAATACTAGAATCAATAATGATCTTATACATTGAGATAGTAATTACACAAGTAATAGGATCATAGTTGTAGATCATAATTATTTTAGTTGATTTTTTCATTAATTAGTTCATTTGATAATGATTATGGATGAATATAGTGATTTTAGTCCAATTCAACACTAGAAATACGTCGTTGGTAAATATTGTTTTTAAAATTTGTTATAGCAAGTTGTCTAGTTGTTGTACTAGTTGTAGCAATTGGTGTAAATTATCTCAGCAAGTTATGCAGTTGTTGATTTCTCTTTAGCAATTGTTGTAAATGAGATATCATTTGCTATAAATGTAGTAGCAATTTTTGTAATGTAAGTAACAATTACTGTAAAATTCGTAGCAATTATTGGTAAAGTCTGCAACAATTACTATAAACAGTATAGTTATGTCTGTAAATTGTGTAGCATTTGTTGTAACTATAGTAGCATTTGTTGCATGTTCAGTAACAATTGATGTAAATGTAAGTAACAATTATTGTAAACTGCTGATAGTTTAAAACCTGAAGCATTCGATGAAAAATGTATTCAAATAACAATAATACTGATAATATTAAATAACAACAAATGTTAATTGTACAAAATAATATTTTGCATAAAATTAATATGCAAAACGAAACAAGTTCACAAACACCAAATAAAAGTGAGTGTTCTTATGAAACATTTTGCTCCGAGCATGTAGTTCTCTTGTGGCCAATCCTTTTGCATATGAAACATTTGTTCTTTTTGCTTGGAAATGATTGTCCGATACTTGGCCGCCTCTTCTTTTCCTTTCTTCCCACCTTTTCCGGCACAATATATGGAGGAAGTATTTTCCTTTTTAAAATCTCCCTAGGAACTTCCTAAAATTCTTCAGACGGCACAGGTTTGATTTCCTCCATGTATGCAAAAATGTATGTCTCTACCTTATAATATTGAGAATAATACTCATAAATACGTCTTCCATAATCTTCACCATATTGACACCGAAACGCTGCCATCGCATACAGAGAAGGTATTTTATCAAGATCAAAGACTCTGCAAGTACATTATTTGCAATGAAGATCAACCGTTGCCACTGTATCATGACAGGAGACAACATATCTATAATTGACAATTTGATGAACCAATAATTTATTCCCTAAATTAATATTTTTTGCAATGACCTCCTCTATCGAAGGGACCAAGATGATTGGTGCATTGATGAACTCCATTCGTCTTTGGTGAAATTTTTCACCAAACTTCTTGTTTATTTCATCAAATAGAGAACAAATGAGAAATTCTTTTTCAACAACAAAAAGTGCATTAATCGACTCAGCGATGTTTGATGTCATAATGTGAAACCTGTAAATGTTCCAACAAATACTATAGAAATTAATAACTAATATTTTTAAAAATGAAAATTACTGCAACAGATATTAAAGTTGTTGTAGCAGCTACAACAGTTACTGCGACAGAAGCATCAATTTCAGCAGCAGTTAATGAAACAAATGCAGCAGTTAATAACACATACCTATTTTAAAAAAAAATAAGTCCTGCTCCATCTGTGAAATCTAATGTGTTCAAGATGTGTGGCAGCCCCTGGAACGATATCTCTAATTTGATTGAAATTGTCATTAAACTCACTTACGTTGTATGCTTGTGCGGCCTTGTAAAAGTGATAGATGATTCTTCCATTGTGAAAATTAATTTGAATATTTTCACCAAGGTGCCACATGCAACAACCATAATGAGCAGAAGGGTAGACAATTGAAATCATTTTTTTATGCTTGGATGCCGATCCGAAATTATGCACAATTCTGGAGTATCATCTAAAACACTGCTCATTTACTCAAAAAAATACCGATAAGAGGCATCACACTTAGAGTCGACAACACAAAATGCAACCAAAAAAATATGTTTCTCAGTATCCTGTGCAACAACAGACAACAAAACTCCACCATATTTGCCTTTTAAAAATGTTCCATCGACGGCTATGACTTTTCTCATATGCCTAAAACCAAGAATCCAAACTCCCATGACCACACAAAAATATTTAAACTTACCATTTTCATCGAGCTCCAATGCCATTTTGGTCCCCGGATTTACAGTGCTAAGCATATAAAAATACGCGTCAAGCACTACATATCCATGCTCGTGTATTCCCCTAATCAAAGATTTAACAATTTCACTTCCCTTCCAAAGTTTCCAATAACTGACCTTGCATCCCAATTCAACATGAAGTGAGGTTCTCATATCTCTTGTGGATGACCCTTTACCCTCAGGAAACTTATCTTTGAAGTATGCACCGATTACTTTGGCCGTAGCATGTGGATTATGGCTCATCAGATATTGAGAACCACAAGTGTGAAACTTTTCATACTTTCTAATGTAAAATTTGTCACAACTTTTAAGCTCCCAGCCACCACTTGCACTCAACATGTACACACTTAACACAATATATAAGACGCGAATTTATAACCTTTTTTACTCTAAAGTCTTTCTTCAAACAAGTCATTTTCAACACAATATCTAAATCTTGCTTATTCTTAAATATCATACCATTATAAAAACCTATTTCATCATCTTGAACATGATTTAATTGTGTTGATTGTGTATTTGCTGGTGTATTTCTAGCAACTTCTGGAGTTGGCGTTTGCTCATCTCCACTTGCTCTATCTGGAATTTTCGTATCCATCACATCACATTCGTCATTCAACATTTGTTGATTTTCAGATGTATTTGGGTTCTCTACCAACCTTGCAACCATGTATACCTGTAGAATGGGTCTACCTTCATCTTCCAAATAAATTCATAAACTCACTTGATTTTTTATTCTAAATGGAGTCACTCTCTATTTTTCGCCACAAGAATGCATGTAAGTGATGACAATATCTTTCGGCTCACAATTTAATTCACAACTGACAATAATTTGATTCATAAAATCCTCATAGGCGATGTCTCGATTCACAATCATCACTATCGTCTTGACCATTTCTTTCCCTTTTCAGCGCTAAATAAAATGATTGTTGGACTCAATCCATTCACCATGACAATCAACTCCTAATATTAGTTTGTCTCCCATTGATGAT
>JBCEWC010006648.1:0-22695 GCA_038996855.1 Solanum aculeatissimum | reverse complement strand
TATTGGTTTGTTATTGGTTTAACATATTTAAAAACTGAAAATCGATAAATCGAACCCATAATACATAAAATCGAATCGAACCGACCGATGTACACCCCTAAACCCCTATTCCCGCCCCAAATTTATTTAAGGAAAAAAAATCACACACACAAATTTTGTTTTAATGCAATTAAGAATTTTCTATTATGAGCGAGGAATTTATGGGTCTATATGGGTACCCATATTTTATCCATTTTGACCATATTTGCATCATCTCTTACAATAAATTAACTCATATTTACCCATTTTGAAAATATGAGTAATCCATTAAAATAAATATGGGTTAAATGAATTTCTTATATGGGTTCAAATTGTCACCCCTAATACGGACAGTCTAGATAATTTGATTAACCTGTTTTTGCAAGTAACTTGTCTTATTTTTCAGGTAACCAGTTCCTTACAATTACTTATAGTTATCCTTTAGGTGACTTGATTTTTCTTTTATGTTGCCTTAAAAAAACACAGCAACCGAACATTAATTCAAGAAGTAGTAGCTCATTGGGGAAAAGACAGAGCTAGAAAGCAGTAACACCTTGGATATGGTGAGGGCAGGACTCCACTGATCCTTAAGAATGTCCAAACAAATATTCCCATTATTGTTTATGTTTGGATGGAAAACTCTGGTCCTGAAAGCCACCTGCCAATACATGTGAAGACTTGATTAATATCATCAGTCATTTATTATTTCCCCTCTTTTTCTTTGTTGTTGGTGGTTGTTAGGAGAGGGGGGTGGGGGAATTATGAAAGATTAATTAAAAACATACCTTGGGAGGTTTGAAAGGGTAATCAGGGGGGAAATGGATGGTGACTTGGAAAACACCACCAGCATAAGGGCTGTCATTTGGACCAATAATAGTTGCTTGCCAATGAAACATATCTTGAGCCACTGGACCTGAAAAATATTATAACAAATCTTGAAAAGTGTCTTCTACTTGAAACTAGCTTTAAATTTGGCAAGAACTCCTTAATACTAGTTTGAACTTGGTAAATACTATTACTAGCAAGTCATAGGGTTAGCTTAATTAGTAAAGGTCGAGGGACTTGGGTCTTAATTCACAAATTCAAGCCTTGTGCCAAGCAAACTAAGTCTTGTATATAAGTGGAGAAGGGGAGAGGGGCAGATTTATCATCCCGAGTTTCGAAGGTTACGATTTGCCTAAAGATAAACTCTAGACGAATTTCTCGGTCATAAAATTTACTAA
Organism: Solanum aculeatissimum; assembly: GCA_038996855.1. Classification (NCBI taxonomy): domain Eukaryota; kingdom Viridiplantae; phylum Streptophyta; class Magnoliopsida; order Solanales; family Solanaceae; genus Solanum; species Solanum aculeatissimum. The sequence goes on along the minus strand of JBCEWC010006648.1, from coordinate 21,454 downwards.
AAGTGATATATTTTGTGTACCTGCACTGCAAGAAGTGGGAGGGTCTCTTTGCAAGTCCTTTAGCTCCTTGAGGATTCTCCTGGATGCCATTAATACCACCACCACCACTTGAGTTAAAAAGAAAAAAGAAAAAGAATGACAATGAGAAGATTTTAGAAGTTAAGAAGAGAAAAGATCAACTTGGTGAAGATGTTGGTTTTATGAGTTTTAGATATCTTCATAAGTGGTGTAATTTAAGGGTATATATAAAGGAGCTAAGAGAAGAAATAGAACTTGTTCTTGTCAGCATCTTTTATTAAGTGGTCACACACAATGACATTGTGGATTTGTGGTATTAGATTCTGTAGCAAAAAACAATGTACTCTTTTCAACTTCAAAAAAATAAAAAAGATTATTCTTCAGCATAACTTTTCTCGGTTTTCCAAACAGAATTTCCAATTTGAAAAGAATTTTTTTTTTCCCTAGTAGTCTCCACTTTCCTCATTCAGCGTCATTATTATATACGTTCGCTATTTGATTCATCCATTTCTCAAGAAATATTTGAGTTTTGAAAATTGTAAGTGAAAAAATCGAACCAAATTAATGGATGCTTAAAATCGTTACATAATATATACTTACTCTAACAGCTTGTTTGGTGGTTTTTCGTGGTATGATATGATATGGTTATTAAGAGAACTTTTGATTGTTTCATTAATTGTATGGTTTGGTTTCATGGTTCTATAATCAGAAAAAATTTCACTTTTTGAAACCACCAATTTGGTGGTATATTATGGTTCTCTTATTTTTTTTTCAATTATACCCTTATTTAAAATTTAAATAATTCTAATTTATCCTTTATTCTTTATTAAATTTCATCCTAATATATGTATTGTTTTTGTGTTACTTATTTTCCTCCTCATTAACTTTTGAAACTTCTTTTTCGCCTCCCGTCTTTTCTTTCACGTTTTAGTCTATTTTTTTAGATTCGTTTTTTTAAGTTCTTACTTTTTTATTTTCTTGTGTTGTTTGTATGGATTGGAGATATATTAACTTGTATGTTTCCCTACTTGATTATATGTATTTATTTAAAAAAATATTGATAAATTTAATATTTATAATAATTAAGGACATTTTTGTAAATTTATAAGTTACGATATAGTACTATACAGTCAAATCAAACAACAAATTATCATTAAATAGTAGCAACTCATATAGTCTATCTAAATATTGTATGGTATTGTATCATATCATACTATATAGTATCATACATTATGAAACCATGACAAACCACCCCAAACCAGCCGTAAGATAAGATATTTTAATTGATATTCTTTTTAGAAAGGGAGTGAGTGGGGGAGGCATAAATTTACTTACTGGACGGTATACATTATTCAAATATTGTGAGGCTACAGAATTTCCATTTTTTGAGTGAATATACACCTTTCTGTACCATTTACCTGAGAAAAAACAGAACCATACAAGTGAAAGTGATGGGAGAATCTTAGTAGCTCAGTTGATTGATCATCTGAACTTTAATCTTGTTGGTGAGGGTTCGATTCCCCATATTGTAATCCTCCTTCTCCTATCCTCAATTAATAAAAAAAAATTTAAAAAAAAACCAATTAACTTTAGCTTTATTATTTGGCTCTATTACAAGTTACAGGATTTTTCATCCATATACAGCACTGGTATATGCTGTTACCAGATACATGATTTGCAATAAGTCCGGACCTATTTGAGCTATATAAAAATAAAATTGACATAAATAAGTCATATTATTATAATGTAATTAAAATAGTCTTAGTATAGTTTTTCTTTTCGTTTTATAAAAAAATCAAACTGCAGATGTTAAACATCTGATTTCACATAAAATGGAACTTTCTCTTCCACTTTATAAAGTGAAAGTTTTTTGTGGGATTTCACTGGTTATGCTTATTATTGTTGTTATAAAGTGAAAATTTTCACTTTCTTCCTCAAGTTTCACTACGCTACAGTAGTTTCCAACTCGACAATTCAACAATCCAATACCATATTAAAAATTTGAAGGTCTTATTTATGGATCGTAAAATTGCTCTATTTTAATTTAAGTATCTTATTTTTTAAATTATCTCAGAAAGTATATTTCTTTTTTATATTCAAGGAATTATTAAGACGATTAAATTTAGAAAAGTATACACATTTTAAATTTAATATCATAATTGTTTTTAAAAAAAAAATTCTGTATCAGCTAAGTTAAGGCACTTAGAAGGGGTTAGGCACTTTGGCTATAAATAAAATATTATTCACTTTGTTTGAAACTTTTAAAGTTGACTTTGTATTTGGTCATATTTTCTACAAAGAATATTTAAAATTTGAATATAGTTTTTCTAAATATGATTTATATCTTTCAATTTTTAAAAACTAGCAATCTTTTCTAAAGAAGTAATATCTCAAATTAGAGAATCATTTTTTTGGGTAATTAAATTAGATAATCATATTATGTCATAAATGATTTTATATTCAAGCTACTTCATACTATAGCTAATATGTTTTCACTTTATTCTTTTTAAATTTTTAATTTTGAAGTTGAAGATCAACTTATATTGGATTATAATTTTTGGACAAAATATTTGATTGTTTAGACAAAGTTTTTCTAAATATATATATATATGTGTGAATTACAATCTAAATGAGTCATTTTGTAAAAATTAAAATTTTGAAGTCGACCTTTGAATCAATCTTCGAATTGTTAATATGTGGTCAAATTGTCGGATTGGGGACTAGGACTTGGAAATTTGAGGAAGAAAGTGAAAAGTTTGGTAAAGTAATTTTTTTTTTAATTCAGTGAAAGAAAAACTTCCACTTAATAAAGTGGAAGTACAAGTTCTGTTTTATATCAAAATCAGACATTAACAACTTTAATGTCTGTTGTTGAATTTTTTTATAAAACAGAAAAAGACAAAAGGACTACACTAAGCAAATTTTAATTACATTTTAAAAATATAGCTTATTTGTGACAATGTACCTATATTTAACATGTGATAGCAGATTAACGAGTGATTTAATTGTACAGCAGTTTTTACGCTGTCAATGCTTAGAGAATTTGTACTCTATTAATTAAAATATGACTTGCACCTCGCCAGCTAAGACATGAACACAAAGAAGAATCAAGTTGCCAAGGTTGTAGAGTCAACAGATTTAATTATGAAATGAGAATATTAGGCAATGTATTTGTCGTCCACGACTGAGCACCAACCAGTAGTGGATCACCTCGAATTAATTCTGGTATCTTCATCTTTTTAGATTTTCTCAAACTTGTTCCATTTCTCTTCTAACATAGAAAAACAAAGTCAAATGGAATAATTGAATGCGATATCTAAGAAGAAAGGTCTATAATATGTGGGAAAATTTCTTCTTTTTTTTTTCTAACTGGATTAATACATAAAACAAATCAAAACAGAGGGGGCCTACAACAAGGTGCTGTGACTAAACAATTAGAGATCACAGCAATATAGAAAACCGAGCCACCTGACAATTCAAGAGATCACTGACATACACAGACCTCCGAGACAAATGACAAAAGGACTATGAGGGAGGTAATAACAATGGACCTACTGTTGATCACAAAATAGAACATGCCTTTTGGGCCTTCCCCTTCTTTCTCTTCAGATCGGACGGTGGCTGGAGCACAAGCCTGATGGCAGCATCAAAGACTGTTTTCACGTTCTGCAGCAACCACACACTTAACGAGATGCATCTACAAAGTTACTTCACTGCAAAAAATAAGATGCTCCACAAAAAATATACCTGCTGCGTTTTTGAACTACATTCAATGTAAGCAGGTGCATCAATCATTTTCTTCAGATCCACACCCTAAAAGTTGAAACAGGGCCGAGTCAAAAGAATAGAAAAAAGAGCAAGCAACGTATAATATCCAGTAAAGAATCAAAATGAGGAAGAGTACTGGTGATCCTTACCTGAAGAGTGGTAATTGGCACAGCACCAGGATGGTCCACAAAGAACTGCTTATCATCCCGAAGATCTGCATTCAGAACAGGTAGAAAATAGGATAATTAGGCTTTGATGCTTGAAAATTGTCATCGGAAAAAAGAGAACAAATAACAACAAACTGAAAGACAAAGTTACACACAGCACAAGTCATAACATGTCGAGCAAATTGGTGCATTTCAGAGCATCAAGAGAACAAAAAGAGAAAAATATGTATGCATGGCAAATCATGCCAGTTCAAGCTAGCCCAGTATGGTGAGCAGAGATTGCAATACTCCACACAAGGCGGTGGTTGCATTCAAATTCGAATTTAAACGCCAGGCTCCTCCTTGATTTAACTTTTATCTTTCAAAAGAGAGATTGATTCCTATTTATTACTAAGGCTTGCATTGGTACCTACAGGAAGAGCTAATTCGTTCAACTAAATCATAAACAAGTAAATTGAGATAAGGCAACAAGATTACCCACATCTACTACCCACCAACCATTCACCAGCTCCACAAGATAGAAAGCCCACCATTCTCTTCGTTTTCTCTTCAGCAGTTAACATTAGTTTTCAATCAGTTACTAAGAACACTTGGATCAATTAACTACACCTTAATCCCAAATCCGTTGGGATTGTCTATATGAACTATCTAGATCTGTTCCACTCTATTTGGACTCATTAACAACTACAAGATTTCAAAGTTCACTTAAGCAAGCAAGTTAGGTCATCTGTGCTGAAATTTCCTTAAACTTCCATGGTTTTCGCTCTAAATTAGTTCTTTATCACTCAGAATTGAAGAACAAAAGGAAAAGCTTGAAGAGACCAACTTGATCATCACCATATGCACATATATGAAACAAAATAAGCTCAGATCATGTATAATGGACTCACCAAGTTTTGTTCCAACAAGCACTATTGGGACACCGGGGGCATAATGCTTCAACTCAGGAATCCACTGGAAATATATAATAAAAACAAGCTTAACATAGGAAATAGAAAAATCATCAACGCAAACGGAACAGAATGAGAAGCTCACCTTCTTGGAAACATTTTCATAGCTGGCTTTACTAATGAGAGAGAATGCCAAAATGAAAACATCAGCTCCGCGGTAACTCAGAGGTCTTAACCTATTGTAATCCTCCTGTCCTGCAATCCGTATAAACCTCATCAGGCTCAATAAAATGTGGACACAGAACTTTTAACATTAGACACATGTATCGAATCAGAAGCTCAGCAGAAATGCATAGGAAATGATGCTGAAATAGTTACCAGCAGTATCCCACAACCCTAGGTTGACAGTACTCCCATTGACGACCACATTTGCACTGAAATTGTCGAACACGGTTGGCACATAATCCTGTCAAAACAAGAGGAAAACAATGGATGTCAAGTCTTAAGAACATGACCGAAAAACTTCTCAGAATAAACAAAACATATGAAATCCTAGATATGATAACAAAACTTTCTCCAAATCCACAATAACGTAAAGGCAGCAAAGAGGTTATTAATTTAAATGATCCAAAAATCATCAATTTAACATAAGAGAGCGTATAATCTTGGTTTTTTACATTTAGCGGTACATCACAGGTAGGCTGAAAAGGGGCACGCAATAACTTGCGTATAATTACAAATGTGGTGTAAATGGAATAACTCAGCATATAATTGCAAACGCTTTGAGAAGCACGGAACTTTCACCAAGAAAACAAAGAAGATGCAATTTTTATTACCTAACAAATTTGTAATGAGACATAAATTATGTATAGGTTAAGAAGTAGTCTGAAGCAAACAAATTTGTGAACCTACAAAATTTTCTCCAAGATACCATCTTTATACTCCATATAGAAGTTGGATGAGAAAAGAACAAACCAAACCCCCACCAACTTGTAAATATAAGCAAACAACAATTAAGTCGCACGAACCACATCGAAGAAAAGATGCACCAATTTCCTTTACTTTTAATACCGTATAAATAACATGCTGTTTTCGATCAATCTATTCATGAAGCAAGAACCGAATAAAAAAAGATGCTAAAGGGAAGAAACTGGTAAAGAAAAAAAAAACAAACCGTGGGGAAGGTATTGCTGGTGTAAGAAATCAAGAGACACGTCTTTCCAACGGCTCCATCACCCACGGTGACACATTTGATAAACCTTGAAGCACTCATTTTTCTGGGAGGGCTTCAGAAAACCAACAATAATCCTCCTCTGCTCAGATCTTCTAGAGAAGACCTGATCACAATTTTTTTTTAAAAACCAAAAAAATTGAAATGTGGTATCTTGGGGCTTCTTGTTTTCTTTATTTTTAACCTCTCCAGTTCTTTTCAGTGTCGTAACAGTAGAATGGCATGAAAACCCAGTAGAGAAGAAAACAGAGACATGCCAATGGTGTTTCTTTTTCCTCCTCTTGGTGAAACACTAACTCTAGTTCTACGAAAGGGGAAATGAAGTTAAATTTAGGGTTCATATACAGAGAAAGTTGGAGATAAAGAGAGAAAGAGTGAAAATAAATGGGTTTTTTTTTCGTATTATTTATTATTATAAGTACCCTTTATTTTAGCCGGGAAATAATGCCGTTGAAGTGTCCATTCAATTATGTTTCCTTTTGTGGCTGTTATCTTTTATTTGCTGGGTCATTTCACTCGGTGTTCAGTGCGAAGCTTGATTATATTTAGATTCGTGCCGCGTAGGGTGTCATTTGGAAAAAGTACTCCTATTCAGGATTTATTTATTCGCATGGCTCGAATCCAAAAGAAATAGTTTCATCTGTTGCACCACATTCTTTGATGGTAATGATAAAATTTTTACCAGTTAAGAGTAATAATAATTTTCATTTTCAAATTTTAAAATGAAGGCAATAAAACATTAAATGCAGCGACAAACTAAGAAGTAATAGAAATCAAATTTTTTTGCCGCAAGTAAAAGAAGATAGTCAAAATACTTCGAGTCTAATCTTGCTGCTGGTCCATGTTCACGTTTGCCTCTTTTAATTTTCAAATTGGGTCTCTCACTTTATTAAAAAAAAAAGAAAATGTGGACTTTCTTGTTTCTTAATTCTTACCTTCCTCAAAAGAGAAAAATACAATTCTGGTCCGTTTTATTTCGAAAGGTCCCACCATATCTTTTCTTAACAAAAATATCAATCATGGTGACTGTGTTCAGTGTGTTGTAATTAATTTCCACCAACTCGTTAGTGGCTTATATCAAAGTACCTGAAATTTCAAAATAATCATTGCAACATTATGAAATCGATTTGTCCTCTACCTAATCATAGTACTGCTACAAATTGGAGTTTGTGGGTAGCATTTCAATGAAAGAAGTGCACCTACTCTTTTCTTTAAAATTTCACGTCATTCTTCTATTCAAGATTAATTCGATACCATTGAATGAAAATAATAGTAATGAAATATATTTTTATAATAGCTACAAAATGACACAGCTTTTATACGATTGTGACCACCGCAATAATATTAAAACTTGACCCAAGTTGGTGTTCATAATTTTATCATTTTTTGTTAGGTACAAACTTCTTAAGAATGAAAATTTGGAGCAACAACTTCAAGCATGTTCTCATTGATTAATTTGCTTAATTTAGCGGCCAGATTCCAGTTATTTAGGGTTCAGAGGGCACCTAACAGGTGGATTTGGTTCACAAGAATTCCCAACATAGAGGTATTAATTGAAAAAGAATCTTTCACTAAATTCAACTCAGTTGTCTAATTGAAGTGGCCAAAATAGCAAATTCCTGCGCAAAGAATTTTATTTCCACGTCTCCAGCTGACTGACTCCCTCTATAAGTAGCTGTGTTAGCTGTATGAGCAATAACATTTTTTACCAAACATGCACGTAGATTGGGGACTAGTTTTATCACATTTGTGGAATTAACAGCTAAAACGAGCATCATTTGATTCATCAGCAAGTATATTAGTTGAGGAGACAACTCATCCATTATGAATATTATTATTAGCAGATACAACAGTTAATATAGCTCCCCTTTCAAGGCAATGTCCAAATCAATAAGGCCCTACAAGCTACAAAAGAAGATTTGACAGCGTAAAGAAAAAACAACACACAAATGCTGTATACAAATATATTTGAAAGCTTGAGATAATATTACACTAACCAAAGGTAAGAACTAGCAAAAAGGCATCTGGTATTTCATGGAGGACATGAGCATACCTCCAAGCAGAAACAGAACTGCCTACAACCTTGACCAACCAGGACTGGTATTTTTATCGAACAATTACTTCTATGTTACAACCACAATTGCTTAAGATTTGGAAAAGGCGCGCAGTGTTTCATCGAGGGCCTTCTGGTCATAATCACCTGTAAAGACACAGTTGCCCAGTGGACCTCTTAGAAGGATAAGTCTCAGCTTCCCATCTGCCACTTTTTTATCAACCTGACACCCAAAACAAAACAGAATCAATGGTTGAAGCAATGACTTCTAGCTATTAGGAGCTCAAAAAACTATGGACTCTTACAGCCATGATAGACTTGAACATCTCCACAGTCATAGTTTCTGGAGGTGAAGTCGGCAGCTTTGCCTGTTGTAAGATCTTCTGCACCCGCTGTACCAGTGAGTCATCGATCCAACCAAGCCGGCGTGACATATCAACAGCCATGACCTGAAAAAAAAAAACTGTACCTAGTTTATGCATCACGTATACTACTATGAATTTATCCCTCTTTATTTTCTTATGTTGTCTCCTTTCATGTTTCTCTGAAGAGCTGTCCAGTAGGGAAGAGACCACTTGGATAGGAGTTGATGAAAGTATGAAATCTATACCGTGCCAGCAGCAACCGCTTCTCCATGAAGCCACTGCCCGTAGCCAACGCCAGTCTCAACTGCCTGCAAATAATAGCTCTTTTAGTGAGAAGACATTATCTCAGAAAATGACTTTAACAATCCTATGTAACGTTTAATATTTTCCTTAAAAAGCAAAGATCTGACTGTTTCACCATCAACAAAAGCATTTTTCCAGACAAGGAAGTAGAGACTTCCAGACACACGTCATATCCCTTGAGCATCTTTAGATGAAGAGAAATAAAACAGGAATGAAACTTATGAACTGCACATAAAGTTGTAATGACACAAATTTATCTAGTTTCCCTTAACTATGAAGGTCTTAACAGGCAAACAAACTAGTATTAAATGACGAGACCATGAGATGGTCATCGAGCTCATGCAAAATAGCAGCAAAAGGAATGCACAACAACTGTCAAACACTTACATGACCAAAGGTATGACCCAAGTTCAATGTTGCCCTCAGTCCGCTTTCCTTCTCGTCTTGAGAAACCACCTCTGCTTTGTTTTCACAGGACCGCTTGATAGCATAGGTAAATGCAGTAGGGTCCCTGGAAAAGGATAACCGTTTTTAGTAACATGTGAAATTGCATCAGAAGTCAGGTTACACAAGTCTTAGCAAGTATGAAAGCTTCAGATTATGATATGGATGACTCAGTTTGAGTCATACAAACATTGATGTATATACTTGTGACACCAGCTTGATCTTTAGAATGACAGTTACGACTTATCCAGAAAAGGTTTTGATACTTCCATGAAGCCCAATATAAAGCTCAAAAGACTTAACAAAACTCCAAAAAGTGTGGGGTGGGGGGGACATAACTCCTCCACTTGGATTCCCTTATTTCTCAGCAGGGTGTTCTTACATTCTTAATGGGCCATATAAGATGGTAGCAAAATTAAACTTTGTGCCTATGTAAGTCTCTTTCTAAAGATGAAAGTTGGCAACTCAACTACTCAATGACATACAAATGATTACTATGTTTACCTTGCTAATAATAACGGCATATTTTGCTCTTGCCACTCGAAAAATTCAGCATCTCTAATGAGTCCATATTTTATCACCTCTGCAAGACCAGATGCTAATTCTCTATCTGGTAAAGTATTCAGGGTATCCGTGTCTATAAGCACACATTGTGGTTGGTAGAATGCTCCAATCATATTTTTACCGAGTGGATGATTTATTCCAGTTTTGCCTCCGACTGAAGAATCTACCTAAAGACAGTGGGCCAAAGAAGATGATACAAAAGTTAGTATCACTAAAGAGAAGAATCATACTCATCAAACTAGATAAGATAATGCACATTTCAAGTCTTAAATAATAGTATTGATTATAGAAAAGAGAAAAACTCAGAACCTGTGCCATAACAGTGGTAGGGATCTGAATAAAATTAACTCCACGGAGGTAGGAAGCGGCGGCATATCCACACATGTCACCTATAACTCCACCACCAAGAGCGACGAATGTACAACGACGATCCAGCCTTGATTCAATGGCTTTATCAAAGACTTTCATAAGAGTATCCTGAAATAGCATATCCACAATGTCACATAAACCTTTAAGACAAAATGTTTCTCTTGAAACTCATATTCTTGAAACCCAAAGCTGCTTACCATGTCTTTAAATTGCTCACCATCTGGTAAAATGACACTTTCTACAGTAACATTAGGGTTTCCATCTGTCAAAGCGCTTATAGTTTTATCAAGATATAGAGGGGCAACAGTAGTGTTAGTAACTACAAGGACTCTCTTCCCATGAATATGCCTGCATGTAACACGGGAGGAAATTAAACATGGAAATTCACAAGAAGTCGCAAACGAATATAAGGACAAACATACACACACACAAAAAAAAAAGTCAAAATAAAACAGGAAACAACTCCAAGTTAGCCAAAAATGTCATCATGATCAATCAAATTGGATTTAATTTCCTTTGAACAAGTAAAAACAACCAATCAACAAGAAACTGAAACCAACACTCTGAGATTTTCATTTTCTTTCAGAAACCTTATAATTCAATATCCCCATAAATCAGCAAATGAAACCATAACCTTGAGTAAGAAATATCTTGTATTAGTGTTGAGCTACCCAGACTAGCACAATCAAATCTTATGTGGTCCTTCCAAGCAGTTCCCCTCTTTTATAGGAAAGTGGGGCTCACCATGACTGGCGACGGTAGCATTCATTCACCTCACTGCCTTTTATTTTGTCGTTTTCTGCGTCCATTTATACTTCGGTCATTTTTTTACTACAGAATACAAAAGCTATTGCTGTAACAGCATCCTACGATTTGCTGTTTGGATGTCACTAAGTTGATTTGAATACACCTCATGTTGCAAAGTGGCAGATTATCTAATCGCGACTCACTTTCAAACTGTACCAGCTTGTGATGGACTATGTTTTTGTGAAGATCATTGGATAAAAGAGGTGGTTTGTGTAGAAATTGTTAATTTTCATTTATATGTGCCTTCACCAACTGATCTTTATATGCATCATAATAACACTTTTTTGAGCGCACTGTTATCCGCTTTTACATAAAAAGAAGACTATTAAATAAGTCAAGCCAAACCATCATTTATAACTTCTATTTTGATAGGTAACTCATCCTTTATAACAAGGATCCGATGTGAACTTCACCAATCTCTAGTCACGTTTTGTAACATGCTTGCACAATGTGATGGAAGGTTTACAGGAAATCCAATATTCATGAGTTTGATAACATTACCAGTATATTGTGAAAGTACATCTAGTTTTGATAACTTAAGACATAGCTAAAATTCCATTGGAACCAAACTATAGTACAGGAAATGAAGAAACTTTAGGAGGTACTGAACTCATTGCCCAGCGAGTAAGCTCTTCTCTCCCCACTTTATTTGTAAGCTGATGTTGCATGTACCAGGACTACGAAAAGGATGGTGATCAATTGCCATCACAATGAAAAATGGCCTCACAATTTTGGGTGGTAATTCTCTTTGTTTGACATCAATGGAGTGCATTCATAGACAGAGTAGGAGGCTATGGCGAGTAAAAAGACTAGGGAGTTGGGGAAAGCATGATGGAAGACTAGCCCACAATGCCTTTTTGGTCTATATGAAATGAAATGAATGGGAGTATGTTTCAAAGCAACAAGAGAAGCTTAAAAAACACCGGTTGTATAATATATAGTTAGTGTGAAGAAATATTTTTCCTATAGATGGTTGTATAGGCTTGATGAGAGATCAAGATTAGCCTACACTTCCACTTTGCACTTGTTTTTTTCTCCATAATCATGGTCAATTAATGAAGGTATATTTCACTAATCAAAAAGGAAGTCCTGCACACTCAACCACTACCACCAAAAAGAGAACTTCCCTCTTTACAGCCTATGAAAACTAACAGATATTGGCAATGACTAGCTAACTCCTAAAACCATAAGACGTGGTGCTTATTACGGAGCATTAAGACATATGATTCTACCTTCTATACCACCTACAATGTCATGAAAATGATCATCGAGAACGCCTAAAAACCTGTTATACAATCAAATAGTCGTATCCCACTGCCCACACTCAATCCAAATTTGCCAGGTATATTTTTTTCCTTATTTCCCCACATGGGCTTTTCAGGGGAAGACTTCCAAGTTCCTAATTTCACTGAACTTCATCCAGGTATTTAATTAGAAGCAGCTATGTTCTGTCTGTCAGTCAAACTGATATTGAAGAATGCAAAAAGTTTTGCTTTCCTAATAAAAAACGAATGCCTATGTATAAAATCGAAGTAATTAAGGAAGACAAGATGGAATTCAAGCAGCAGATAGCACAAGTAAGTTACCTTTGAAGGAGGTCAGGCTGATCAAGAAGTCCAGCCCCAATATAAATCGGGTAGCTCCGATTACCCAGATCCACTTCAACAACTGTGGGAGCCTGAGAAATCGCTTTACTCGACGACTGATCCATCAGCTTCGTCGCAGAAGTTGCCAACACCTTCAATCTTGTGGTGGCTTTCGACTTCACCCCACACCTTGAAGAAGGTGCAGAGGCAGAAGCAGGGAAACGCACGTGGATGTCACGTGGAATTGCTCTGGATTGGTGGAGTTGGTGGGCCGAATTGGTGAAAGATAAAGCCTGTTTTGGGCAGAAAGACGACGCCATGGAAGTTGGTGTGGCGGAGGGAGAGGTGAAAAAAATGTGGCGTCGACGATTTGTGGATGACTGGTTAGGTGGTTAAGGGATTTTCATTTCATAGTGTTATAAGATTAAAAAGATTGTTTAGGTGGGAATGGTGATGGAGGGCGTGGTAGGTGGAAATTTGGAAAATAATTTCCTGGTACAAGTTTTTCGAGGCCCTACTGTAATATAATGGGAGAAGCGCACAAATAATTTTGTTTTTATTAGTTAAAATTCATAACGTTTTGAAAGATTAATTCTCTCGTTATCAAACTTAAAATTTTTATAAATTTTGAAATTTTAATTTTGAATCTCGAATTTGAGAGAGTGAAATGCAGAATTAATTCCTTTTTAGGTGATGTTTAAAATTTAACTAAGGTTATAAATTATTTAAAATTTATTTATTCTCATTTTCTTCCTCTCACAATTGAGAAAAATTTCATACCTTATTTAAAAACAATTATCTAGTGCTATTTCGAGTAGTACAAGTTGTTACATTGCTCAACTTTTTTCCACCAATAAAATTAATTAATTTATCATACTAACATATAAATCTATGTTTAATACGCTTAATATGGTAACTTAAAATAAAAGGATGACACACTATTATTGATTTAATTGAACTGATGCTTTTAAATTAATTCATACTATCGACTACAATGAGCATACTTTCACACACTTAAATTACAACTAGATTAGTTTGGCCAGGAAGAAGATTATTTACCTATCAAACTTCATTTATATATTGAAATAAGAAGATTTTTTTGTACAATATTGCATTATTTAATAATGAATAAAGTTTTATCCTTTATCAAAAAATTAAAAATAAGCCTAAGGTCTCTTTCAATTCGCTTTTTGCTTATGATTTATAAGCCAAAAATTGTAAGTTATGATTTTTAACTTATAACTTATAACTTTTTATTTATTTTTGTTATTTTACTTGCCTCTAGGGTACCGTGTGATAAGAAGATACCACCTAAACTTAAAGGTAAGTTTTATTGAATGGTGGTTAGACCATTTTCGCTGTATGGGGTGGAGTGTTGTCCAATCAAAATCTCACATGTTCAAAAGATGCAGGGCGCGGAGATGAGGATGTTGAGATAGTTGTGTGGACATACCAAGAGTGATAAAATTAGGAATGAGACCATTCGGGAGAAGTTAGAGGTGGCCCCTGTGGCTGACAAGATGAGGGAAGCGATACTGCGATGATTTGGACACGTGCAGAGAAGAAGTACCGATGCTCCTGTTAAGATGTGCGAGAGGTTGGATTTAGGGGTTACACGGAGGAGTAAAGATAGACCGAAGAATTATTAGGAGGAGGTGGTTAGATAAGACATGACGAAACTTGATCTCACCGAGGACATGACTTTAAATAGGAAGGAGTGGAGGTCGCGAATTAGATAGCAAACTAATAAGTTAGTAGGATTAGGTTGGGGGATAGTAGGATAGTAGTAATAGTCGTGTCTCTATATCTTGTGTTGTCATTATCTGTCTTATATATGTTAAACTTATCGAATTTACATACTATCATGTGTTTTTTATTATTAGTCGTTCTTCCTTTTTTTTTCTTTAACTTTTTCGTCATATCTAGTTTATTTCTGTTTATGAGTTTTTTGAGACGAAAGTTCCCGAGAAACAACCTCTCTATCTTTGAGGCAGTGGTAAAATCTGCGTACATTTTACTCTCCTCAGACCCCACTTGTGGGATTTCACTAGATATGTTGTTGTTATACTTTAAAATAAGTGTTCATACATTTTTTTTTTAACTTTCAAATACTTTCAAACTATTTAAAAGTTGTTTTAACTTTAAAAACACCTGAATAAGCAATCCAAACAGGCACTATGTTTTTTCCTAAAATGAGTACCTATTACCATTCATGGATAAAAATCTGAGGGTTAAAAGTATTGAATTTTCTGTAATAATTTAAGAGTTTTTGCATCCTAATATATAATATACCTTCTTTTTTTTAAATTTTTTTTACATCATATCTTATTAATTTTAATAATTTACATCGTAATTTTTTTATTTCCTTGCAAACACATAATTTGCAGGTTATTGAATTGAAAATCAAACTATACTTCTATTTGATTGTTTTAGAAAAATCAAACAATTCTTTGACTAATGAGAATATGTCAAAATGGCCACTTATGGTAGAAATAGGTTCAAAATAGTCTACATTTGAACAGTTTTGCAATGTGTTCATTTATTTTGTCAAATTCGGGTTTGGTGTACATTTCTAAGGTTTGATTTTTATTTTGTTTTTATATATTGTAGTTTTTGCAATGTGTTGATAATTTACATTAAATTTAAGAATCATAAATAAATAAATATTAGAATTTGGTTCCAATTTATAAAGTAGACACACTAATTTTAAAAGTGCATATTTAATACTTCAACTGGCAACTAAGCACTCCAACTCTTCTTTAGTGTAACTCATGAAAATGCGATGTTGATGTGGTACATAAAATTTAGAGGTGCCTAGATTATTATTTTATAAATTAGAATATTCAATTAATATAGTAGAGATGAGTTGACTATAAAAATGTTTAGATATACATTCATATAGGATGAAGTTTAAATATTTATTTATATGCTACGACTTAAATTTAATAAATCTAATTATTAAAATGCTCACTTTTCATAAACTTAACGGACCAAAATATACTCAAAAATATATTTTAACGGACTAATCTAGCGTCACATATAAAAAGAGCATTGTCATTTTCTCCGAAATACCCCTTTAGTTCTCTTTTCTATTTGCTCCGCCAGACTAGGCATTAGGCTTTTCACCTACGCTAGCGGGTTTTGCGCTGAAAAACACCCGCCGTTTTTGCTTTCGAAAATAACCATTTCTACTGGAAAAGTTGGCCATTGCTGTCTGCAGTTATGCATGTGGTTCAGTTTTGTCTAGGGTTTAATAATCTCATCCTCATCGTAATCGCTTAAATTCCCTGCTTTGGAAACTCTTCAAAGTTTTTGGTATTTTGAAAAAGAACATTGATAACAGTTCCTGTGGTAATGAAGAAAGCCAAGAGGAATGTGGCCATTGTAATTTCGTCGTCAGATGACGATGAAGATTTCTCAGTGAAGTCGAATTTCATCCACCCGAAACCGAAATCAAAATCGGAATCAGCATCGGCATCAGTTCCGAGGAAGAACCCTAAAAGGGCTAAAACGGCAATACTTTCGGCATCATGTCCACGCTCATTTGTAAAGGGTAGTATTTTTGATGAGGTAAAACATAGGATTCGTTGGACTTTATTATAATATTGTTTAGTTAAATAGGGCTACTATTTCTCACTATGCTTTTGCATTTGAGTGAACGTTAGGGAAACCAAGTTTGGTCTGTACCAGTGGCAGATGTAAAGTAGTCGCAGTTGGTGCGGGTGCATCCATTGCTTTAGGTTTGATCTATGCATGTATTAGTTAAAAATTTACTTACATGTTTATGTTACTCCCATTTTATGTGTACCCTTCGACTAAAAACAAAAGTATGTCTTTTGAAACTTGTGGTCTAAAATCATTCTTAGATATTTGTGTGGATGAGAATCATATTTCATAAGGGTAAAAGAGAAATCATAAAGTTAAATTATTTTCTATTAGAGTAAGGTGAAACATACCAAAAAGGAAAGGGTGCCATATACAATGGACGAAGCGGTACGTTCAATCTCATTTGGAACAAACGAGTAGTAGGTGCATAGCTATTATGTACCACTAAGTAAGAATTTTTAGTTCTCTCTCTTGTCTATAATTCAACATTGTGAATTACTCTTATTGCATTGAAAGCTGAATTCATTGCGAAACTGATCAAGATTGATGGGTATAGGTTGAATTGCAAAATTGAGTGTCTTATTGAGGTTAATAACTTTATGTCAAGATGGAATTATTAGGTTAATATTCCACACGTCCTTCTTGTTTCTTGCTTTCTGATTGGGGCAAATCATCATGAATGAACCTTTATGTAGATATTTTTACCTATAGGGATCATTTGGTTACCATACTAGTGATTACGTAATCTGCTAACAGTTTCATCATAGATAGTATCATTCACATACTGTTATACACATATTTCTAGTATTTCACATTCTATCTTCCATAAATAATACATGGATTCTCCTCTCATATGTTGTTATGTTGGGTTTAATACTCCTAACAGAACACTACATTAGTTATGTGGAAATTATTACTTCTTGTGCGGCCATACAAACACTGCATCAATTATGTGGAGATCAAATTTTCTTTTATTTGGTCAAAACGAACTTATGCTGGAATGTCGTTACTCATCCAGCCAACCAAATGGCCCCTTATATATCAAAAATATACTTTGCCTTCAATCTATGGATGCTTAAGAAGGGCTCTGCACAGAGTTCAAATGAAGAGGAACATACATAGATTCAGTTGCTATGTTACTTTAGAACAAACTTTCACCCCTATTATCTTGTTTCACAGAGGTGAAAGAATGTGTGTTACCTAGAGAACTCATAGGAGCTGGTTACAAATATACCTTGAATCTATGCAAGCTCAAGTAAAAAACTCCTGAGCTTTACGGAATATGTTTATTCAACAGTCTTATTTAGGAACCTTGGGTGATGTTTGCTTTTATGGATTAAGTTCTCATTAAATTGATCTTGTTGGTGGTTCATTAGCTATATTTTCTGTTGTTTCTGGGATACTCACTGTTCTGCTACTTTTTGCTTTTGAGTACCTCAGAACATTAACGGCATATGGTATAACTGATTGCAGATGAAACGGTTTTGTGAGGAGTTCGATGACGATTTCACCAGCATCAAGGTATCTGCTGGTATGCTAGTTTCAAAAGATCTGATTTAAGTATTTATTTGTATTAATGTCAATAATGAACTGGCATTTGGGTTTGCCTCTCTGGTTTTTGAAGGCTTATGACCATGTGGGTGACAGTATCTTTGTCAGTATAAACTTTAGTTTGTCATAGGTCACACCCTTATTAGCATATCAAAACATTTAGCAACTTTTATACCTTTCTTATACATCCATGTTATCACTTTTTGATCTTATTAGAATGTTCTGCTGAAGTTGGATGTCCTAGTGTTATTATTTCATTTTGCAGACTGCATTCATAAGGTTTTGTATGCAGTGCAAGCTTCAATCGTGATATTATATACTCTTGCTCATGATGCTATGGTTTGTGAACTTAACAGTATGGTACTTGCTATTCCTAACTAAACCGCGAACGGAAACACTACCTAAGATGCCCTGTTTAGAAATCTTTCTTACTGTGTTTTGTTTCTACTTCACTTTTGGGTTCTCGGATATGGTTTTCACTCGTTAAATGTTGGAACCAAGACTGAAGTATCATCTAAGTATGCAAGATCTTTAGACTTCCTGTAGATGATTCAGTTTGCAAATGTTTACTGGCCTGCATTTACAGTAATTTCTCCTTCAACTCCTCCTGATTTTATGTTGTTTTGATTGCCAGCCTGTCTTCTGCAGGTGTGGAGCCACCGTACTGCCATTCGGCGAAAAATTATACTATTTATGCATGATTAAAATATTTTTTTATGTATATATAATAGATGTCGAACCCCCTTTGACTAGTTCGTGTGTTTACTTCTTCAAATTTTGAACCCCCTTAATTAAAATCTTGGCTCTGCCACTAGTCTTCTGCATCATTGTATTTATTTTACCAGTCCTCCCAACCTCTTTAATCTTCAGTCAGTCTTCGTTGCCAAAAAACTAAATTGCATGAGACTGAATCAGGTCTAAAAAGCGACAATGACATGTGGATCGACAAACATAAGCCTCATTTCCTGGAAGAGCTTGCAGTTCAAAAGAAGAAAGTAAAAAACTGTATGTTTTCTCTTCAATCTTCTCTGATGTGAAGGTTTTAATGAGTGTTTCCTGTGCTTGATTTTGCAGGTCGAAGAAGTGAAAACTTGGTTTGAAGAAAGACTAAAAGCTGCAATGGTACTTAATTAAGAATGTTTTAAAAGCCTTATTAGTTTCTTTCTTTTCTTAAACTTCTAATATTGTGACAAGACATGGTCATCAATTCCTAGTTCAACTGAGTGAATATTGCATTTCTATCTTCCTTTTCCCTAAAATCTTAAAGAAGTTCATTGTTTCTTATTATTCGGAAGTGTTCTTTAAGTCATTTTTGAAGATGTTGGAAATAATTACATATTGTTGCTTTGCTCGGGAACCTTGTCTTGTAATGAAGCTGAGTGGCGCATTAAGCATATATATACTCAGAATGAAGTTTCTTTTTATTTTTTCCCTGTTTGCAATGTGTTGCCTGGAGATCCATGGGGAGTGTGGGATATAGTTGAGATTTTACAACAACTTGTGGTCGTCAAGTGTATCTTGATTACCATGTTTTGTTTTTTTAAAGCAAATCGGGAATAAATTTTTGTATCATAATTTGTGCTGGCTTGATCCAAAAAAAGTTTGGGCTTGCCTCGGGTCATTGTTTAGATGTGTAAGTGGAAACGATAATTAGTAATGGTGCTAAAAGGAAGAAAGCTTGATCCAGGAAATTGTTGTATGATAGCAGTATTAGTGACTTCTTCCTGGTCTGAATCCGTAATTTTGAGGGTTTGGTGTTTCCAGGTGCACATTTTTTTGCAGTGATTTTGACATGACAATTCTTTTCTGCAATGTTCAGACTTTACATTGTTGGAACTGAGATTTTTCCTTTGCTTGATGCAGGATGGTCATAGTAATGTTCTTCTTGTTGCTGGACCTTCTGGTGTTGGAAAAACTGTATGTCACTGTTTTCTTTAATCTTTATTTAATCTAAACCCGAGTGATATGGGACACTTTTTCTCTACACTTTATTTAATCTAAACACAAGTGATATTGGACACTGTTTTCTTTACTCTTTATATAATCTAAACACGAGTGATATGAGACAATTTAGTTTATTTAAGAATTCTGAATCAGGAGTGCCATGTTTGAAACTAGTCTTACTCCTTTGAGGTCTGTAAAACTTGCATGATCATTGGGTGCTTGTCATTTTCTAGGCAACTATCCATGCTATTGCTTCACATCTTGGCGTCACAATATGGGAGTGGACCACACCTACTCCAACAGTTTGGCCAGAACATTTGCATAATTCTAATTCAGGTACATATTCATGTTTGAATTAATGGATAACGGAGCTGCTCCAAGCTATTGAGTGCTTGTTCTGAAAATTGGTTTCTTCATATTATCATTTCGTATATTTTTTTTAATGTTGATCTAGGCTTAAAGTACATGTCAAAACTAGATGAGTTTGAAGGTTTTGTTGAGAGGGTGAGAAAATATGGATTGACTTCTCCAACATTGACGGGATCACAGGCTTCAGTCATACTCTTAGTTGATGATCTTCCTGTGGTAAATGTTAGAGCTGCATACGGAAGGCTTCAAAGGTGTTTGACCCTACTTGTGCAATTAGTCCGCATTCCAACAGCCATAGTGATCACCAACTATGACAAGGATGACTCTGCAGACTTTAGCACACGCTGCTGGGAAGAACTCCTTGTATCTCTTCATAGTGCTGGTGCTTGTAAGGTTGCGTTCCTTGATAGACTTGCTTTGGATTTTGAATTCTTTTCATCTGCTTATCTTGAATAAAATGTACCTCTATGAGTATGAAAGCATGATAAAGCAACTTCCTTGTTTAATTTTAAGCAATTTTGACCTGCAACACGCCAACATCACCCACAGCCTGCAGGCCAAAGAGCAAAATAGTTCACTCTCTCTCTCTCTCTCTTTGAACATCTGCAAATTGTGTTAAAGTATCTTTCCTTGTCTTTGATGGTAAAACTCCAGGGGAGTTAAAAGTTTAATTTTAGGTAATTTGACCTGCAACATGCCAACACCAGCCACAGCCTGCAGGCCAAAGGGCAAAATTGAGTTAAAGGATGTTTATGCTCTGAAATGCACCAATTACTCAACATTAGATTCTAGTTACTAGAGTATGTCAACTTTTTTTAGTTGATTTCATGGTTTTCAGGTCAACTTCAACCCTGTCACTGTCAATTCAATCAAGAAAACACTTGCATCTATATGCAGAAAGGAACACTGTGAAGTTGGCGCTGATTCGATTGATCTAATAGCCAAAGCGAGTGGAGGTGATATCAGACATGCAATTAATTCTCTGCAGTATCTCTGTCTTAAACCACATAGAAGGCCTATTCTATCGTCAAAAGAAAGACTGGATAATGTTAGTTGTTTGGATGATGCGTTTTGTTTGCCATTTGGGAAAGATGAAACTCTCTCTCTATTCCACGCATTAGGCAAATTTCTACACAACAAAAGAGAAAGTGAGCATGCAATTGCATCAGGTACATCTGACTAAACTTCATTCTCAGGATATAGTGAGTTGCAAGTGCTTACAGAACTTAGTAACTATGTGCTTCTGCACCTCTTCTACAGTAGGGACAAATTACTATATCTTTGCAAGTAATGCTTTGTGGGATTCCACTGGGTATGTTGTTGTTTTTGCAAGTAATGCTTCTGTTAGAATAGGAATAGGTAAATACAATCCTACTTAGAATAGAAATAGGAATAACAATAGTATATAGAATCCTATTT
>JBCEWC010006647.1:0-22695 GCA_038996855.1 Solanum aculeatissimum | reverse complement strand
TATATATACACGGGCACACGTATACATATGTAGATACATAGTTATAATTTAAAAACTAAAATATTAATTTTAAAATACTCAAAATATTTTTTTTCAATAGTGGTTATCATGGATCTGTCATGGTATTTATTTCAAAGTCAGTCGTTAGATACTTCATAGACTAGTTGAGCAATATTACAACTTATTTCTTTCAGATTATCTTCAAAGTAGCTTGATTTGCTTGATATCATTTAAGTCTTTAGCAGTGTTATATATTGTGCCTTGACGTTCCAAAACTAATAGAATCGGCAGATCTCCGATCTGACACTCAAAAATTAGAATGGTACAAAAACTCATTAGCTCATTCTTTATTGCCTAAACCTTCCCCTGAGTAAGATAGCAAGACCAAGTGGTTCATTTGGGATTAAAAATAATTTTTGAGTGCCGGCCAAGACTCAAATAGGTCGACCCAAATCAACTCAACTTTTACTAAGTTTTAATTATTTAATTTATTCTTTTAAAATATTTTAATACCTAATAAAATTTTTTTTTTATTATGTCTATATATAACTTATCAAAAAAAAATTGACAAGATTTTTTATGAGTCAATTTGAGTTACATATCAACTCTATTTTTAATGAATTAAAATGGGTTAGGTTGAAATTGATTGAACTAATAAATAAGTGAGTCAATAATCCACCCAAATTTAAAATGAATTGAATTTTATTTTACCCCCTTATCCACTACTAGGTGGTAACTCATTTTGTAAGTCATATGTGAGTTTCTCTAAAAAGATGAATGAATTTGAGGATCATTAAAAGAAAAACTCAAATTCAATATCAAAAAGTGTCTAAATCAAAATTTGTACAGTATCAAATGAGTAGAATAAACATACCAATGTTGTCATGCCTCGAGCATATACCCTAGGCATGACTGACACTCGAAAACTATTGTTGGTCCCTAGATAATCCTTGGCTTGACTAACTCACTCAACGGAAGACTTAAAGCTAATTAAAGAAATACTCAATTGGGTATTTAAGATATCATCATCAAAATAATTTTAGATTCTCAAAATAAAGATAACTCAATGTCTCAACTTAATAAGATATAATAGTTTCAAAACTAGCTCTGAGAAGAAACACTAAACTCCACTCTAGATCTATATATGAAGCCTCTAAACTAATCAAAAAAAGGTACACGGACAAGTCCTTGACTGTCTCAAAAGAGCTACTAAGGTAAAATAAAAGCACAAGAATGAAAAGATCCCTCAGAATGTAAGGAGGTCTCACCAAAGGCTAGGATGGATGAATCATCAACAGAATCCTTGTTGAGAATCTCTAGCACATGTATCTTCATTATAAAATGATGCATCATTGAGAGATGTCAATACAGGAAATATACGGTATATAAAATACCTGAAAGAAAACAAACTCAAGATCTACTCAATAACATGAATGCTCAACTAAAAACTAAAGCATGCAAGTTAAAAAAAATAAAACAATGTTTTGTAAATAGACTCAAAATAAATACAATCTCAGCAAAATAATATTATTTACTTTTGGAGAGTTTCTATAATCGATAATCACCACTTATAAGCTAGTGATGATACAAGTGTGTTGTAATGCCATTGCCGCAGTTGTCCCATGCCTTGTTAGAGTAAGGGAGATTTGCGTTGTCTCTACTCTTACCCCAATTGTTACTCAATACTATTTACAAAATTAATTTATTATGCTCATATACCTCAAGTGAGAAATTTACTCAAAAGTCATCTCATTGGTCTCATTGAACTCTTACTCAAAAGCTCAACTCATCTCGCTTCATCATACTTTTTTATTTAAAATTAAAAAAATGCTTTTAAGA
This sequence comes from Solanum aculeatissimum, assembly GCA_038996855.1. NCBI lineage: Eukaryota > Viridiplantae > Streptophyta > Magnoliopsida > Solanales > Solanaceae > Solanum > Solanum aculeatissimum. The sequence goes on along the minus strand of JBCEWC010006647.1, from coordinate 20,856 downwards.
TTTTTCTTACATTTCATCAAAACTCTTTTGTCAAAAACCTCATTTAAATTCAATACTCATTCTCATTTAAATTCAATGCAGTATACATAAAATTGATTTAAAATCACTCTTTGTTTAATACATGAAAATCCTTCCCATTAACTCAAAATAAATAACATAAGGATCATCAACTCAACTAGGGTTCACGTGAATATAATCATGAACAACAATCTTAAGAATTCATAGTGTAGAAATAACAATAATCTCAATGCATAATTATACAAAACTCAATAAATAGAGAAATTACTCATTGGGAATTGGAAGAAACTAGGGCTAAAATTCAACTCAAACTTAATGAAGAAGGAATTTAGGTGTTGGGTACATAGATTAACTCAATATAATGTTATGAATAGCCTTACATACCTAGAAGATTATTACTTTGGTCTAAGCTTAAAGAACTCAATAGAAACCTTTGAACCCTAACTCTTTCTCCTTTTAGAACCTCACTCTCAATATTCTATGTGTTAATGAGAGTATAGGTACATTGAGTACAGATAAAAGGCTTATTTTAATCTCAAATTATCAAGATTTTGATTAAAAAGGATGGAAAAAGGTAAAATTCCTTCATTAAAACTGCCTCAAAACCGTCTACGGTGATCTACGATTCGCAAAAGCTTTTACAAACCATAGAAGACCCACTCATGGAACTTGAACCTTTGAAGGTTTGGGTTTACAACGAAGTTATTAGGAGTTGTAGACCTTTTTACAGTTCATCTTGTTTGCTCGTGAAAAAAATACCGAGGCTTGATTTTGGGGCCTGAAATCTAATAAATCAAACTACAACTCATGAAAAATTCTACGAATTGAAGACTGAGCTCATAAGAGGATCCATGACTTAGCCTGGGGTTGCAGGACTTTTGAACTACGAAATCCTTCTATAATCCTTGAAAATTTCTATGATCCATTCTGCTTGTTCGTAGAAAAGATACTCAGACTTAGGATCTCAGAACTTGGAACTACGAGGCTTTTCTATGACTTGTAGAAAGTTCTGCAATCACAGATCTGCCTTGTAAAAGTGACTGAAATGTGTCATTATAGGACCTCGATTCCATTAATCTATCTACAGTTTGTAACTAGTTCTACAAGTCATATATATTGTCTATAGAATCATATTTCTTCCTAGACTTTCTGGGCTTTCCAAGTTAGATCATTTTGAGGTGTTACAAATATAAGGTGAGAATGTTGTAGCACGTGTTTCATATGACATATGCTTAGCGATCAATGAGTTAATGAAAAAATGGATCTTTGCTTCTTCAACGTGTGAAATCCCAAAAATTAATGACAATTGACTATTTTCTGATATACAAATAGTATTGCAATTATGTCACAAATAGTCATGAATAATTCGTCAATGTAGTACATGTCTAGAAAAGTGGTTAATCTAAAATAAATAAATTTTAGTACAATGAAAGACAATTAAAATTAATTATTTATAAATTTTAGTACAATGAAAAGACAATTAAAATTAATTATTTAACTTGTATTAAAAGGCCAACCATCACACTTACGATAAAGGTATTAAGTGTAATTGTAGACACAAAATTATAACGACCTATTCCGTCGTTATTGAAAATATTTACATTAAGGTTATACAAATCTCATTCATCATAGGTGTAGGATTAATTTATTGGTATACAAATTCATTAGTTGTGAATTAAGATCGTACAATGCCGCTATCATAAAGTTTAGTAGAAAGTATCTTATCGATTTAGTTTTTGGGCTTAAGTTTAAACGATGGTCAACTTCAAATGATAATAACTCTCAGGCTTAATGAATTAGGTAACTCATAATCTATCAAATTAAGTTTTATGAGACTTTTTTTCAACGCCACCAAATTTGCATCATTTGGAGTCCAAAGTAAAAAGTTATGATAATTTTACTGAAGATTGTTTGCGCTGAGGTGCCATGGAGGGATTAGGCCGAGATAACGGGGCCGTTATGGTGGGATTTAGACCTAGAATATTATTTTTATTCTCAAACTTTCCCAAATTCAAGCTAGGGCAAGAGACGGATGATTTCTTCAGTTTTTCATTGATTTCCTCCTTCAAGGAAAGTCCTCCCATCATTCTAACTTACTCCTTCAAGGTAAGTCCACCCATCAATTTAACACTCATTTAATTTCTTCATCCTTAGAATAACATTAGATTGATCATAGTGGAAGTAGAAAGTTAATCTTAATAAAAAAAAATTATATAGAGGAAATTAATTAGTTGAAATCTCTTGAATGTGAGATATTTTTGATAGATTATGCCCGTGAGATTGAAAATTGGTCTAACCATTCAAAAAGATAGAATTTTAGAGTAGATTGAAGGGTAGAACCTGTGGGTTTGAATCTCAAAGCATTATTTTGAAAGAGTAGTTTATTAATTGCTCTTATTATTGTTGTTAGATGATTTAGCCTTTGAAAATATGAAGAAGAAGGAAGATCATCAACGATAGCTTACTTGTTGCAGCAGCTTGGCGCCCAAGTAGACTGAGAAATTGAGTAGTTATAAATATATTTTCCATTATATAATATAATGTAAATTATAGGGAGAGATCATATCTAGACCTTCGAAGGAAAGGGTCTGAATGGCTATATGTGTTATATTGTTGTTAGGACAAGAATGTATTATGTGAATTATGATTGTTTTGTGACTAGCGGTGATAATATAGTTCTTGATTGTCCTTAATACTTCTTGTGGAGATGATTGATGATTCTTGTGAAGTTATGTGTAAAGAAATTAATAGTTTTTCAAAGATTTTGTGACTTGTGATAATCAAGTAATTCAATTGCAGATAGTCTCTTATTAGGTTTATTCTATCATTCCTTATTCATATATATACAAGTAGTACTAACGATGTAGTTAACAAGCACATATAACACAAATGAGAATTCAAACCATTATCTATAATGCAATCATCACACTTGAGTCAAAATAAATTAACTAATTCATTGTAAGAGATTACCAATATGATGTTCTTTTACATTCACCTTTTTATTTCATGAATATGCATCACTTTAGTATTTTACAAGAAATAGTTAACATAAGAGCGTGCGCACACACTATGCGCCTCACAACAAAGCTTCTCAATAGTGCGGATATGGTAAAAATGTCTTGAAAAGAATGGTCTGCTGTAACCAATGACTGAGTCTCAATCCTCAACAACATCCTCAGTCCCATGACAAAACATCAGATCATTTCTTCCTCAATAGATAATATCATAGTGGCGTGCCTAGAGAGATTGTGGGGTAAAAACCTCATATTGGACATAGTCATAGTGCCCTACTCCCGCTAAAAGAACTGGTCACTGAGCCTATCCCTGAGACTCATGGGAATAAACTAGGACAAAAATGCATCTGAAAACTCTGTCCATGACACTGGCGGTGACCCAGCTGGCCTGGTGTCCATGTAAGCTCCTCACCACTGTCCAGCAACTTTATTAAGTTGATATGTAGTAAAATCTGCCCCTCGGGACTTTAACAACCTCAAAGTATATATCCTCTCGCTATAAGATGTCCAGAACTTGTATGTGTCCTCTCCAATCGCCCCTGAGAACCTGGGTGGGAAAAATATAAGGAAATACGCCAATATTTTCTTGTCCTGGAATGGCATAGGACCCTCTGCAACATCTGGCTGGGCAGGGGGAGGCACTAGGGTTGGGTGCCTTCTTAAAATGAGAGCTCGGGGCTGCTCCTACTGAACTCTAGGTACTAGAGAGGGCTGCTTCTCTAGCACTAGAGCGGTAGCTTGACCCACCGATACTGGTGGGCTAAGGCTAGTGTTGGAGCCTTATACGCACCCCCCCAAGGGCTATAAGTAGTTGTACAATAGCCACTCGAAGTGTTGGAGTCATAATAGGTGTGGTTGGAGGCTATGCCAATTCGAGTCCCTCTGGTTGTGGGGGAATAGGGGCATCTGAATGTTTCTCTTTAAGATCTGGCGCTATATCTCTGCCTAGGGATAGTGCTACACTCCTACCTCTACCTCAAGGTCGATCTCTACAAGCCATATTTGCGAAAGAATAAGACAAGTGAGATTTCATAAAACCGATAGCACAACTACACAAAATGATACAATCACAGAGTATGACATCCTATCACTCCCAAAGATAAGTCACAACTCATCCGTGTGATTCTACTAGATAATAACTCTATACAGAGAAGACCAACGAACCTGGAACTCTATTACCAACTTGTCATAACCTGAGTTTACAGGTCATGATGACGCCTACCTTAACCCCCAATAGGCATGCCTAACTCATAACCCAAAACTACTAGTAATGGGTATGAGGGCAGAAGATAACCCTAAGGAGAGACAACTAACATCTATCCAAAATGGAAACATAATTGCTACTATATAAATATGGCAACCATAAGACACCCCTCCTAGAACATGGAAGTGACTTGTACAGACACCCCTCCCAAAACATGAAAGTGACTTGTACAAAGCTACTATATACACAATATATCCCAACTGAGTTATACAATATATATACATATATAAAACATGGCTAGTCTCAAAAAGCAAAAAATGAGCCATAAGTACTGAAGGAGATTGAAATGATCCAATAATGCTAGATGCTCACCCCAAGTGTCCACAAAATATGCAACTACTAGCTGGAATCAGCATCGTTGACTTGTGTGGGGACTTGCATGATGAAGCAAATACAGAATGTAGTATGAGCAAAGAAGGTACTCAGTAGGCATCACCGACCGATTGAGTAAGAATAGTAAATAAAGCAGGAATAACTAAAATAGAATACCACAACAATGAAATAGAACAGAACAGAGTAGAACTACACAGAACAGTATAGAACAGTTAGGTACACATATGTAAGATAATATTTAACCTAACCTTATACGCTCACTGAGCTCCCATAAGCCCAATAGGTATACCCGTGTACCAGGTAGCCAAGTATGTATAAATCAAATCCCAAATAACCAACTACACCGAACCAGCAACCCAAACTCTGAAGGTGGGAGGGGAGCATAGACCTTTAACTGCGAATGCAACCCGTGAAGTACAACGTCAATCATGCCAAATGCCAAGGAAGGGGGAAGCACAAAACCTGAACATTTTACCGTAGATGTGGGCCTCATCATATATAATACCTGAAAAAGAATAGCACAGAGCTCGAACCTTTAATCGTGGATGTAGGCACTATCACATACAATGCCTTAAAAGGAAGAGCATAGAGCTAAAACCTTTCATCATAGATATGGGGCCCGTCAAGTACAATGAACCTCATAGCTGGTTTCTAACAGTCAACTCCATAATAGGAGGCTGAGGAGTAAATAGTAGGAGGTACAGAGCCCGAACCTCGAATCACAAATGTAAGAGTAGTAGATAGCAAGGGATACAAAGCTCGAACCTCTAACTGCAAATGAACTCTCTAAAATATCTAATGTGGCCCATCGAGCAATCATAACTCATCTCTAAAGCCTGATAACCCAAACCGTGATCAAAATATGTGTAAATAGAGTAAGGCGGGCCATAGAAGATTGCAAGGCTACAGGTCAAGTCACAACCTATCTAAGACTCAAATCTATCAGACTTAAGTTTGTTGAATTAGTCTACAGGAACTTACGTCTCTTGAGTCACATCGGATAGAATTTATTCAGTTTACCAACCCTAAACAACACGGGTTTATGGCATCACTAGTCTAGATTAAGGACAATATACTTCCAAACATATGCATATACATCATATTCTCATCCACAATTATCAACATATATCATAACACAGTCATAGGCAAGATACCAGCATGCAGAGAAGGTATTCAATGTACAAATTTTAATCACAACATCACTATATCCCAACCTTAACCATAACTTCAACATATGTCACAATCTTAGCCATTATCATCAATAAATATATGACATTCTCAATCATAAGCATGATACCAACAAATGAAGATGATAACATAGTACAATTCAAGTACCTGTCAGGCCCAAAATTAGGTAAATAGAAATTTACAGCACATATAGCATGTCCAACTAATTTCCTGTCCAGTATTCTTGTCATCCAAATAAGATTTAAATATTCTAACTTAGTTTAGAAGAAGAGAGACTGTAGCCTACCTAAATGTTGATCACGTATGGTCTAATTACTCCGAAGGAGCTTTACCCTTCCGAGAGATCTCAAAACACTATCAGGCTGTCAAAAATAGGATCGCAACATTAATTTGGTCATTTTGACACCAAAATCACAAGAAATAGACATTGACCAATCTTGGGGCTAAAAAAAGAGAAAAATAGGGTCTGCATTTGGAATTCCAAAACAAACCCTGTACAATAATTCTTACAGCTACCCAAGTATGTACCTCAAATTAGGGCTCAACCAAATGCTTAAAACAATATTAAACATCCCAAACACAATACAACATTTCTTTTTAGATACTTATGAATAAGGCAGAAGGTTCAATAGTAATTTTATCTCAAACACAACTCAACTATAAGATTCTGACAATACCATATTGTGTGCCTAAAAAATCACATCGAATAGACCTAAATTTGCTAAAATCCAATCTAAAATGATCAATTAATCACCTTTCAAATTTTCATATAACAACTTCAATATAAAGTAGCAAAATCAGCTAAAACTACCACAAACAATAAGCCAAAAGCAATTTCTCACATTCCACGATGTACTTATTACACCCTATAAAATTACCAAATATCCCTGAATGAGAGATTGTTTGCATAATGAATCATCCTAATTTTTTGGCAAATTTGAGACTAAAACCACGATCAATATGAAAAATTGAGTGAAAAGTGATTTCGGTTGGACTTTAGGCCTATCGAAGCAAAAAATAATTTTTTAGGGCAAAATACGATTTCTAGCAAGGTGCGCGACACCTTCAAGTCGTGAAGATGCTCCAAGATAGTTCATTCTCACACTTTACACATAAAACTCATTCAACAGGGTTCGATTTATGTGTTATGTAAAAAATGAACTAAGATGGGACAAGTTCGCAACTCCGACCTGCTCCATCATAGTTCAAAAAATTTTTGTCGACTGAAATTTCAATAAGGGGCATTCCAGACTTTTATCCACCTATTCTATACTTAATTCATGACTAATATAGGTCATTCTTCTTTGCCTTAAAAGGGTTTCTTAACTCATTTCTAAGTGTTTTATGCTAAAAAAACTAAAGATCTAGGGTTAAAGAAAGGTGAAAGGGCTAGGGTTCAAGGAATTCAAGATAAATTCTTGCAAGATTGATTGTCTGTCTTCATCTCGGGTATGTAAGGTTAACCTAAAGCATGGAACTATTCTTTCATGTGCCCCATGATTGTGATAGAATTGATGTCCTAATGATTGTGTTATTTTTGAAAACTTATATGATATTTAACCTATTTTACTTATACTGTATAAATTTGTTTCTTGAGAAAATGATTTGAACTTCTATTTTAAGTATAAATCCTAGATAATATTTGATTAACATTGCATGAATGAACATAGGGGATAAGTTTAGAGCCTTGAGTTGATAAATGTTGATTATGACTGTGATGTGAGCATGATGATAGTGTTGATAAAACTGGATGATCCTATGAATCCTAATAAATTGAACTCAAATGATCGGTTTAAATTGATAGTCCTCTTAATAATTGTCTAAACCACTCTTGAAAGATGTGATTAGGAATTGATTGAATGACTGATAGGCCGAAAGTCTCAATTGTGACAAAATTGATGAATTGAAAAGATTCCTTACAAGACTCATTGATTGTTTTATGAGCATTGAGTGCTGAGAAGAGTATCAACCCCAGATTGAGTAAGAGTAAGTCCCACTCGAACTCAATAACTACGTCATCATAAGTAGGAGAGGCTTGGATCGTTAAGTCAAATGTTTCCTTATTTTTATTATCCTAAAATAATAGGACTTAATTTAATTGATGAATTCATGATTGGTTAATTTGTCCTTTACCCTGGCAAGGTATTGAACCGACTGGCAACACGTCGATTTGTTATACGATCGTTGGCTCATATTTGACTATTGTCAGATGAGAGAAACTTCCATATAGGTCTTGATAGTACTCTAATTAGATTAGATTATATATGATTGGTCTCTGTCTAAACTATATTCTTACTTTAGACTTTTGACATAGTGGTTGGGTTTCTTACTTCTTGACTTGAGTATTTGAGTTGATGTTACTATACCTTGATGTTTGTTTTCTTCTGCCATTTTACATACTCATACATTCTATGTACTAACATCCATTTGGGCCTGCATCATTCTATGACGCAGAGATAAGGATTAGAGATCATCAACAAAAGCATCACTAAGGATCTATTCGTGTTTAGCTAATTAGTAAGACCTCTTTTCTTTTAGAGGATTTCCACATTACTATCGTCTAGTTATTAGAGTTTAGATTTTTCTTTTGTTTTGATTTGGTATAACGATAAACCTGTCATTGGAACCATCTAAATAGTAGAGACAGAAGCTTCATTGACTTTAAAGTGATGAGTTGATGTTGAGATCTTTATCCCTTGACTAGGTTTCTTTAAAACTACTTTTATGTCACAGATTTTGAGTTTAATTTGTTGGCCTATGACCTCTATTCATTGAGTTAGAACATTGATTTGATTTTTTTATCATATTGTCTCTTTATTTTAAGTCTTCCATTGATTTAAGTGAATGAATGTATGATCAGGCCAAGTGGTTCACTTAGGAGCTAGTAATGGTTTTCAAGTACTGACTACGCAAAAAGTACTCTCTCAAGGCGTGACAAGCTTAGTATCATAACACGGAGCTCAAGTGTCCTAGAGTGTCTATGAAGCCATATTTGTAAGATCTTATTTATGGTTATAAAAGGGACTTACTTCTATAAATGATGGACTATTGACATTTAGAAAAAGTTTTGGTTCTTTTAGATTTTGAATCATGTGATAGAGATATTCCCTAAGAAACCTACAATGATTCATGCGTTGCTCTAAACCTTTTGACATGTCTAATCTACAAGGTGATAGGGACAGTAATATTCAGACCCTTACCCATGAGTTCCTATATGATAAAGTAATAAGAATGGTAGAGAGACTACACTAGGCATGAGAGAAGTCGACTAGTGTAATGAGTTGATTGATTCGAAAGAATGCACTCTTATTCATATGAATCATGCATTTGAGCTAGATAAAGATGCACCCCATAATCTCTTTTTCAAAACTTATTTTTGACATTATTCGTAAGAGGAAAAGTTATGTTTCTAAAAGTTTAATATTACCACCTAAGGGAGTGTGATTTGAGGTCTTGTAATTTATGAGTAGAATTAGTTCATTCTAGAGATAGAAGGGAGATGGTGGAAAAAAAGAGACAAGATAGTGAGAGTAGTGGTTGATTGAGGCTTGTAACTAGAGTTATGTATCTGTTAGGTAAGTAATGGGGTGATGAGTTAATTGTATCCATTAGGTAAGTAATGGGGTGATGAGTTAATTGTCATAAGTTCTGATGAAAGAGTAGTAAGTACCATCTGATTTTCATGATGAGGTATAGAGAAAGAGTTATTATTAGGATGAGTTAGAGTGTGCTCAAACTAGAAAGAAATTTATGTTGATGTGTTATAGTATTCCTATTAGTGAGGGTGAAGTATAGATGTTGAATAGGGGAATAGAGTACTTTTGAAGTGATAGATCTAAACTAGGCTTATGATTCTGAAGAAAGAGCCTAGTGAATTTCATAGAGTTATGAGCTAGCTAGATAAACAGGTACAATAAATGGGTGAATGGTACATGAGTTGTGAAGAGAGAATGAGTTGATCAACTATTAACTATGAGATTTTAGTGGGCCTATGTCCCTAATTTTTACCTAGTAGTTGTAGGTTGGTATAATATGAGAGAAGTGTATGATGCACATGTTACCACTAGACTCTAATCTTGAACTTTGAAGAGTAGTGTAAAAAAGGAGATAGCATTATGATAGTGATAGTCTTAGTTGGAGATTTGCTCTAAGAGGCTTACTGTAGTGTATGTTTGAGATTAAGATGTTGACTTGCAAGGAATATGATGTTATGAGTATGGTGTAGGTACCTCCTTAGATGGAAATAGTGAATTGAGGATAAATGATTAGATAAGAAGGAGCTTAAGATGTATCTCTATGATACTGTAAAATTATGTGAAGCTCTAAGTTATAACTTGCTATGGGAACCTAGATAGTATAATTGAGTTGTGGATTTGGAGTAGGCCGATGTAAGCATTCTTCATCACCCGTAGAAATTAGGTCAATAGGTGTTTATGTATAAATGATGATGAGTTTTTCATTATACTCTAAGTTTTCTATAATCAAATATGAGGAAGATTAGAAGTTAAGTGTTAGCGAACTAAAAGAAGGTGTTAGATCATAAGGGTTGTAGAAAGCGGCTATGAATGCCAATAAGAGCAGCAAGTATAAGAAGATGCCAGATAGAAGGAAGCTAAGAGTGGTATCTCAAAAGAAAGTCGTAGTAGCGATTTTACATATTTGAGTATAGTATAACAAAAGAGTTTAAGATGTTCATAGGGAGAGTGATGCCCTGACCGTGTGTAGAGCTATACTTTTAGCTTAGTAAGGAGAATCGATTTGCAAACTTAGAGAGATGACTTTTAAGATAAAGGGGAGATGATGAGGTAATGATCCAAAGTGGGTCTTGAACTTTCGATAGTGATGAGTTGATCAAGATGACACGTCAATGTTTTTCCATCTCATATGTTCCTTGTACTTCATTTGAGGTGATACCCTATTCTTGTCTTGTGTATGAGTGTCATGCCATGGCATAGACCCATGAACCTCATGTTGATTCTTGTTATTGTTGAGTTTCGAGGATGAAAAGTGATAACTTCATTTAGCAATTTTGATCTTATCTTATAGATCTAAGAGTTTCCAATCCTATGTTAAATGAGATGTGACTTGAGTTTTGCACTATATATAGTTCTATGAACTCAGAATGAGCCTTGAAATACAAGGAAGATCATATTAAGTTATGAGTACTCTCATATAGATTTCTTGATTGAATCATGCTAATGAACTTTTGTTCTGAGCCATTTCAATGATCTTCTTTTCTAGTCTTGATAGTAATATTTATGATAGTAGATGAGTTATAGTCGATGGGAGAGGGTGAGTGTTCCTAATTATGATAATGGTGTTGTATGATTCTATTTAAGGTTATAAACGTAGAGGAGGAGTGAGATGAGATCTTGATGTATGCAATAAATAGGTAAGAGAATATTGGTCTCTTTTTTTATAAGAGTTAATGTGATTATGGGTGTAGATGTGATATGGTAGGCTTGAAGATTCTTAAGTGATGTTGATCACAAAGAGGCCACAAAGTGGTTAGAATGATAGACTTGAATGTGTGGTGGTCCTAGAGTAAGTGACTGTAGTAGGCTATTCATAACCTCAGGGTAAGGATTTCGAGCAGGTGTAATGAAGTGGGGAGGAGGAGTAATATCCTTCAAGTGAAAGTCTTTAAAAAGGTATAGAATAGAAACTGAGTGGGTTATATTTGGATGATCATAATCATCTTATGGGCAACACGCTATGACTTTAATTTTAGCTTGAACTTGATGAGGGTATGCAACAGACTTAGACTTTGACGAGAGATAGAGACTTAAATTAGTGAAGTGCGGTACACGAGAAAGAGAGCATGGTGAGAGTCGCTAATCTTGAAATCGATCGGTCCTATCTCTTGATACGAAGTGATTCTATCCTTATTTTGGATAAAAATCTTCTCTTAAAGTCATGAGAAAAGTTGATGGAAGCATTCGAGATTGCAACCCTTTTGCTCGTCCTTGAAATGATGTTTTCTAGTGAGAGACCTCCCCATATGTGAGTTGATGTGTTCATCTTTGAGTTCGAACATTTGATTGTCTAGATATTTGAATGATTCAATCGATTTGGTTAAGTTTTGATGTCTCATTCATTCCCATCAATGATGAAGTTGAAGGTAATGTTCCTATTCTTGATTTGAAATGATATGTCTATCGTTGAGTTTGAATAGTTGATTGTCTAGAGAATTTGATTGGTAGATTGACTAGGTCTTGATTGTTATCCGTGCCTTGAGTCCATCTCTAGTTACTCATTATTCGAGGACGAATAATTCCAAGGGGGAGATAATGTTTCACTTTGTAAAATTATCAAAATATCTCTGGATGAGAGATTGATTGCATAACGAATCATCCCAATTTTTTTGGCAAATCTGAATCTAAAATCATGATCAACATAAAAAATTAAGTGAAAAAGCGGTTTCAATTGAATTTTAGGCTAATCGAAACAAAAATAATTTTTTGGGGAAAAATGCGATTTTCAGCAAGGTGCGCAACACCTCCGCATCACAGAGATACTCCAAGATAGGTCATTCTCAACCTTTACAAATAAAACTCATTCAATAAGTACGATTTATGTATTGCCTAAAAAAATAAACTAAGATGAAATAAGTCTGCAATGCATACTTCAAATTTTCCCCGTCGGCTGAAATTTTAATTAGGGCCATCCCAAACTTTTATCCATCCTTTCTACACTTAATCCATGACTGATATAGGGCATTTTTTTACCTTAAAAGGGTTTCTAGACTCATTCGTAAGTATTTTATGCTAAATAAACTAAAGACCTAGGGCTAAAGAGGAGAAAGGGCTAGGGTTCAATAGATTCAACTCAGATTCTTGCAAGATTGATTGTCAGTCTTCATCCCAAGTATGTAAGGCTAACCTAAAGCATGAGATTGTTCTTCCATGTGCTCCATGATTGTGATAGGATGAATTGTGGTGGAATTGATATTCCAATGATTGTGTTATTTTTGAAAACATATATGATGTTTAACCTATTTTACTTATACTGTACAATTGATGATTTTTATAAATTTGCTTCTTGAGCAAATGATTTGAACTCCTACTTTAAGTATAAATTCTAGACACTATTTAATTAACATTGCATGAATGAACTTAGGGGATGAGTCTAGAGCCTTGATTTGATGAATGCTGATTGTGATTGTGATTTGAACATGATGATAATGTTGATAAAAGTGGATGGTCCTATGAGTACTCATAAATTAAACACAAATGATCAATTTAAATTGATATTCCTCTTAATGATTATTTTAACCACTCTTGAAAGATATGATTAGGAATTGATTGGATGGTTGATAAGTCAAAGACTCAATTGTAACCGAATTGATGAATTGATAAGAGTCTTTATGAGACTCATTGATTGGATTGATTGTTTTATGAACATTGAGTCTTGGGAGGAGTATCAACCCCGAATTGAGTAAGAGTAAGTTTCACTCAAACTCAATAACTACGGTGCTATATATAGGAGAGGATTGAATTGTTGAGTCAAATGTTTCACGATTTTTATTGTCCTAAAACAATAAGACTTGATTTGATTGATGAATCCATGATTGGTTGATTTGTTCTTTACCCTGGCAAAGTATTAAACAGACTGGTAACACATCAATCTGTTGCACGATCATTGGCTCATAAGTGATTATTGTCTGATGTGAGAAACTCTCATATAGGTCTTGATAGTACTCTGATTACATTAGATTAGATTAGATATGCTTGGTTTCTATCTAAACTGTATTCTTACTTTAGACTTTTGACATCCTTATTGAATTTCTTACTTCTTGACTTGAGTACTTGAGTTGATGCAATTCTACCTTGCTGTCTATTTTCTTCTGTCATTTTACATATCCGTACATTCTATGTACTGACAGACGCATTGTTGAGGATCTATTTGTGTTTAGCTAATTGGTGTAACCTTTTTGCTTTTAGAGGATTTCCACATAACTATCATATGGCTATTAGAGTTTAGACTTTGCTTTTGTTTTGATTTAGGGTAGTCATGAACCTGTCATTAGCACCATCTAGATAGTAGAGATAGAGGCTTCATAGACTAGACAATGATGAGTTGATATTGAGATCTTTATCTCTTGACTGGGTTTCTTTAAAACTATTCTTATGTTGCAAATTTTGAGCTTGATTTGTTGGCCTATGATCTTTATTCATTGAGTTAGAATATTAATTGAATTTCCTATCATATTGTCTCTTTATTTAAGTTTTTCGATGATTTGAATGAATGAATGAGTGTGTGATCAAATCAAGTGGTTCGCTTGGGAGCCAGTAATGATTTTTGAGCGCTGTCCACGCCAAGGGTACCCTCCCGGGGCATGACAGTTCTCCTCAAAATTCCATACAAGTTAGCCTTTTGAATCACTCAATTCGACCTCAAAATGATCAATTTATCGCGTCCCAAAGTTTCCATCTTTGTTGGCCGCATCTGGAACTTCTGTTATAATGCCTCAAGGGGGGTCACAAAAACAGACCCCTTTGTTGCCAAAACGACCCTACACATGGGGAAGCCTTCACTATGGCGAACACAAGTTCCGCAAAAGTGAAGGTTCTCTTTAGGGAACACAGGGTTCGCAAAAGCAACCCCACCAGATGACAACAACAACCAAATCTTGGTTTTGATGCCTCGGAGTCTGAAAAACACAAACCACATGTATGAGTGAAAATGATATTGCAGAATCAATGGTGCTATCAAAATTATCATCGGAGATCTTTACGATTGAATATGAGTCCCACTTTCTAAAGTCATATTTAGCCAATTTCCACCAAGGGGCTCGAAATGAACTTGAAAGCCTTGGGAACTGAACAAAAGGTCGTTCTAGATCAAAATTGACATTATGGAGTTAACTGCGCTGTAAGAATTTGCATTTGGATGCATTTCCCAAGAATGTTGACCAAAGTCAACTATTGGCTTATTTCTAGAGGCTAAAGTATAAAACTTGGTATAAGCTCACATCGAAAGCCTCGGTACTCAAGTCAACCATGCTTGTAGCCTAATTTAGTCATTTAAGAGCTGATAAAACTGTTAGAATTTTATTCTGAGGCCGTTTACCCATATTTTACTTCAAAAATTATTTTTCAAGCTATAACAAGTCTTCCAACATGGAAAATTGCACATCATCCAAACGAATGACCAAACGGCTGAACTATCAATGCCAGCAAGTCATAAATGACCTGAGGTTGCTATAGAAATGCTCTAACCGATGAAAAAAATGGAGAAACACAAAAATATTAGATATTGATTTTGAATTGTGGATCACTCATGTAAATTGATCTGATCAGACCCATTTAGAAAATAAACTTATAGAAGTTAGTGGAGAAAATTGTTATATGTTTTAGTTTTTCTTATGGAAAGTCAATACCCTCCCACGTAGCGTGTCACGTTCTGAGTTTTTTTTTCTATTAAAAAAGAATGAAACATTCTTTTTTTCACAAGTTTTTTGAAATAGAAAAATTTCTCCTCCCTTCTCAAAACAAAAACACCTAGAACCTTTAGCTTGTGGAATCAAAATTTTATTCTTAGTCCATCTGTTCAGACTCAAACTCTTTAGTTATTTTATTTTGAAGTTGTATCTCCGTATATTAGATTATATAAAGTTTTGGTATATAACTTTCAAGTTCTAGAGGGTCATTCTACGAATGTTTTGATGATGATATGATAAAAAAAAAATTATGTTTTATTTATTAAAATTTATGTTTTAACTATTAGTCGATTGCATACTAATGTATGATTGGTTCTCTCAACGAAGATTTAGCATGGATTCCACTCACAATTGTTAGGTCATGACATAAACATAAAAACTTCATTAGATCTGAAAACTATCAAAATAGTTTCAATTTATGCTTTCAATTGATTATTTTGAATAAATAAACGAACTGTGAGAAAAAGAGAATAAATATTACTCACATTCATTTGAAAACACTCTCTTTCAATGCTATATTATTTTTTATTCTTACAAATGTTAGATGCTCTTTGTCAAAGTTAAATACTATTTACATCATTTGGTATTCACACCAATCCAAAGAATACTATAAACATATTTTTATATGCGCTTCTTTTACTAAAACACAAATAATTAATTAATACATATTTTCATCTTAATTTTTAATATAAATACAGCAAAATATTAAATTTTATCAGTTAAAGTCTATTTGGTCATGAACATATGAGAAAACCTAAAATTCTTTCGCTGGAGGAGACAAACAACAATCAAAAGTTAAAATTTTCACAAGCACTCATTAATCAAATGTTTTCACTTCAAAAGAAGAAGAAAGAATCAAGCTCCCTTTGCATGAAAGTGTGTGTTTTAAAATTAAAATAAAGAAATAAAAGTAATTATTATCTAATTTGGTTAAACTTTTTATACTACTTGAGTCCGTATGTGAAAAGGAACGTATTAATTATGTACAACCTAATAATATCCATCATAGTAATTTATGAGTAATTACTAATAATATTTGTTACATTTCATATATATAGCACTGATAATACACTTCTTGATACAAACTTAAGTTAATTAGGATACAAATTAAGCTAAAGCAAGAGTAGGAAGGAATATGTTTGCCAATAGAAATACACTTCACATTAATTATAAGCAATAATACTTAATTAGCTTGGTGAACTTTCTTCTCAAATCCCAATTTGGAAGTCCATATTGCCAATACTGCATGCCCAAATAAAATTACAAGAAACTAATTAGAAGCTTAACACGGAGGCTTATATAACAATTTAATTGTCTCATTTAAAGATTGCAATTTCTTTTAAAAAGATCCACAATTTCTTAAAATTGATGCCCACTTAGCTACAATTAATTTTTTAAGGTGAAAATATCTTTGCCAAAAAAATTATATTTGTCAAATTATCTCTCATCAATTTAATTCATATATCTCACAAATACAAATGTAACCCTCGATCTTCATATTTTTCCTTTTTTTATTTAGCGATACTTATATTGATTAAAAACTTTAATATATACTCTATTTTATGTTTTGGGGTTTAACTAAATAATTAAATTTTAACATAGTCATTCTCAAATAAGTTTGTCAAGCACAAAATGCTTCTATTCAAAAGTGCTAAATATCTGAAAATTTGTTTGATAAAAATACTTAAACTAAATCGTTTTAAAAAGTTAAGTCAAAAGAGCTCTATAACTTCATTCTGGGAGCTAGTTGATTGGTGATGTAACGCCAATGAGAAGAAGAAGAAACAAAGAGAAAAAGGGGATAAAAAGTTAAGTAAAAAATAATTAGTTTAAATTCTACATATGGTTAGTTTAAAACTTATTTTTACACTACTAGGTCGTGAATTATTCAAAGAAATGGAGAATTTATAATCTTGAAATATAATACGCAATTTTTTATTGCAGAAAAAAGTGATTTCATGATGTAAGAATTTCATAACTTAAATTAGAAAATAATGAGGAATAAACTTCTTACCTGTCACAATCCACTTGTGGACCAATAGGGACTCTCTTGATCTTACAAACTTTGAAAAGTTTTCTTCCCTTTTTAACATCGATTGTAGAAGAATTACCAGTTTGCTGAAGACACTTGCATAAATCTTTAATAGCATCAATTGTACTATTTTTCACAAGACTAGCTAAAATTTGAGAACCTTGACAACACTCTGCTGTAATATTTTCTCTACAACCCAACAAAAATGGTTGGCATGGTGATAATAAATCTTGGGCTTGATAGCATATAAGTGATTTCAAAGGGATAATATTAGTCATAGTCACAAATCCTACAAATCCTAGAACTATTACTGAACATAACATTGCTTCTTTCATCTTTAATTTATATGTTGATATAATTGTAAATATAATGAAATGTTTTGTTGATTCTTGGATTTATAGATGCTGCTCAAGTGTGTGTGTGTGTTGGTTTGGGTGGGAGTGGGGGTGAGGTGGGGGTAATATAATGTATGGGTTCTTCCATTAATGTCAATTGGATCAAGTTGTGTTCAACATTTCCGGTGATCATGATTACCATTTTTGGTTGGAAGTTTTTTTTTTTGGAATTGAAAATATGTACATATTTGAAAACTCTAATTTTGTTTCACTCGATTTTTCTGTGCCTATTAGTATATTTTAATATGTTATAGTAAGTTATCTGTATTCAAGTCACTGAAGAATTTGATAGTGTAAATTTCTTTGGTCCTCTTTCTTGCTTTGGAATGCTTCACATAATTCCATTGAGAGCACATAGACTTGTTATCATTATTATTATGTTAAAGAAATGTTTAAGGAAATAAAATTTACTCGAGTTAAAGGCTCAGCCTTCTTTTAGTAATTCTGCGAACAATGTAAAGAACTAAGCTAGCTAAACTTTATGCTAATAAGCAAATTATATGACTAGCTTATCAAATTTGATCATATGATTTGATTTGTTTCCAACAGATACAAAATGATTATTATGCTTTTATTATTTCATAGTCTTAGAAGGATGAAACCCAATAATAAACGTCTACAATTTTTTTTTTTAATATTGTATATGGCATTAGGTCTATTCTTTGTACGGATTATACCTATAAAATAATGTGTCATTGACAATTTGACCGTTCTTAGATAGACAAAATTATTATTTTTCACTAAAAATAAATGTCAAAAAAAAATATTGCTTATCCAATGAAAGCACTAAAAGATGGTGGAAGATTATAGTGCAAGTGGTGGCGCAATGGATTATTGGAGACAAATAATCAGATTCGGGGGATTTAGCAAAGGGATATTATATTATCATTTTGTTGAATATTTATATAAATCATAAGCAAAAGGTTTTGGATATTATTATGTTGTTGAATATTCATACAACACATAAACTACATGATGAGTCCTTTTTGGTTAATCGAGATATTATTTATGTCATGGAGGTCTTTTATTTTAAAATAATACAATAACAATAATATATGTAGTGAAATCTTAAAAGTAGAGTCTGAAAAAGATAAAGTGTGCGTAGACTTTATCACTATCTCATGGAGATAGAGAGACCATTTTTCGAAAGACCCTGGCTCACATGCATCCACCTCAAGTAAAAGAAAAAAATAATAGGTATAGAATAACGAACAAATAACAATGTCAATTTTGCAAGAAAAACAATAAAAGTAACAAAATAATCGAAGAGCAATAATAACACAACCAGAATAACACGACTAATTCTGACACACATAAATCCGTTAGAAGTCAATATAACATTCTACCCTAATATGCGACCTCCACTTCTTTCTATCTAAAGTTACGTTCTCGGTGATATGAGGTTGCACCATATCCTATATATCTAATCACCTCTCCCCAATAATTTTTCGATCTATCCCTACCCCTCTATATAATCCCTAAATCCAACTTCTTGCACCTCTTGACTAAGCATCAACACACCTCCTCAAGCCTCCATTTCATCCATGTTGTATCAATGCGAATATGCGATGCGTGACATCATCGTCAATGTCCCTACTACTCTGGATGACGAATCCAAGTTATTTAAAGCTTTCTCTCTTAGAAATAAATTGAGTGGCAAGCCTCACTTTCATGTTCACATTATTTATCGTAATATTAAATTTCTACTATAAGTATAATATTTTTAATAAAATAATTGTGATCACTGGTATATCAAGAATGATGTTTGTATGACATATGTGAAAGTTGAGTGACTTTATGGTTGGAAAAATACGTTGGATGATTTTTACTGTAAGTGTACTACAAGTTGAGTGATCTATGAAATTAATCATTTATTTTATGGATGGGGATTAGTTTTTACTTTATTTAACAAAAATTACTAAATAATTTTTCACAACAAAATAATCACTCAACTTTGAATATCAATAAAGTTACTAAACTATTTTTTTAAAACCAAAAAATCACTTCTTAACTTTTTTATATATAAGTATCACGTGAATTGGTAAGGTGGTGTGGGTATGCCTGATGCTTTTATATAGGTTATCTTATGTGAAACTCTCAATCCTATTTCTTTATTGATATATATGGTTTACAGAGCTAAAAAAAATTCCTACATGATTTGATAGAATTCAATAATTTTGATTAAAATTTTATATTTATATTAAAAAAATTCACTTAATATATATATATATAGAAGTTATCCAAAATTCAATAAGTTACTCTTTTTTAAGGTCCACAATCCATTAGTTCAATATTTTAGATTTGCTTGGTCATCTTGTGGAACTTGTAATTGGTTATTCAAATTCTTGACATCCTTATCGAGTCCCATAATGCTAATATTTCTTTATAGAATTACTTACAATTATGGACATTTTGTTTAATTTCAACGAAGTATCGAATCAATTGAGAGCATTAAAGAGTTGTGGATCATTATTGCAACTAGTGGATCATTGGATAATTGAAATTTTGCAAATGGATATGATCATTTTGTTGAATATGAATAGTGCAAAATGCAAATCATTATTTTGTACAGAATTGGATTTGACATTCAATAACTTCCCATCCACAGAAACTACAAAGTATTCAATTGGTTTAGATCACTAAATTTCAAAATATCATCAAGATTTAGGATCAATACACTTTATAATGACCATTATGTTACATTTTTTGATATCCAGTAAGGCAAAGGAAATTTATAATTTGTAGTCAGTCTCTATTTTCTGTTAATAGGGAAAAAAGTTCAAATATATTACTACTGAACTTTGAGAAATAGTCTAGGTATGTCATTTGTTAATAGGCAGGATAGAATATATTCCTACCATTATAATATCAGTCCAAATATGCCCTTATTCATTAACGATAAAAGCTTTTCAACAAATGACCTTTTTCTATCGAAGAAAAGTCCCAAATTTGCTCTTGAACTTTGCCAAATGATTTGATTTAATCATTTTCTTGTATAAAAAAAAAGTCACGTATTGGAATTTGGAAAACTTCTACATTAATGAATAAGGGCATATCTGGACCAATTGTATAACGGTAAAGCATAATATCTCAATTATTGACGAATGACATACTTGATCCATTTTCTAAAATTTAGTGGCATATATAGACTTTTTCTCACATTATATTAT
>JBCEWC010006646.1:0-22699 GCA_038996855.1 Solanum aculeatissimum | reverse complement strand
TTTGCCATAATTTTTATTATTGGAAGCAAAATTATTTATTTAGCTACAACGTTTTGCTTCAAATAATTTATTGTGGCTAAAAGATTACTATTGCTAGAGTTACTTTTATTGCGTGGCAAAAATTTATAACTAGCTACAAAATTTTACTGTAGCAGTAAAATCATAGCTATTTAGGTGATTATTGCCACGATTCTTATTCATTATAGCAAAAATAAAAATTTAGCTTTGTCAATTTGATTTTCGTAGCTAAGAAATTTGACAAATTTTTAAATAGCCAAAAAATTTGAATTTTTGTGGCAATTAATAGGTAATAGCTACTATTTTCAAATTCATAGCTTAAATTTCGTAGCTATAAATACATTGTCTTGTAGTGCGTGTAAGCTAAGTCATGCCATTTATGGGTTGAAACAATCGCCTAGAGTGTGGTTTACTCGATTTGAAACTTCTCTTTTGGACCTTGGTTTTAATTAAGAAATCTACCTCCGATCATAACATGTTCATTTTTCATCAGGACAACGCTATTTTGATACTTCTTATTTATGTTGATGATATTGCTATTTTTGGATCCTCAAGGCGGCTTGTTTCTGAATTTATAACATCCATGAAATATGAATTTGCGATGAAAGATCTTGGTTCCTTGCATTAGTCTTTAGGCGTGGAGATAGTTCACAATATTATTGGGGTTCATATACTAAAATGGAAATATATATTGGACCTTTTGGGTCGTTTTGATTTGGCTGACGTTAAGCCTGTCCACACTCCTATTTACAGCAAGCATGATTGGCATTTTGTGGATACCCAACTTCTTGATGATCCTTCTCTGTTGTAGCACCCCTTAGACTTTATTTGTTATGTGAGTCATGCAAATTCTCTTCCCTAAAACATCCCCATAGCTTGATTCCAAAGTTCCGTTTCCCCTAGAATTAATTATTTCTTATTTATTTCTTAATTATGCTTTCGCAACAAAGGATGTGCAAACGGTATGTTAAGAGTCTTGTTTGGGTTGCCTTTGGGTTACTCATTCGCCATGTCATGTCTAGGCCCTAGGCTTGGATCGTGACATCTGTATCGCAAAATGGTCAGCAGTCTTCAATATTTATCCTTCACACGACAGGATATACAATATGTTGTAAATATGACCTCACATTTTTTGCGATTTAGTCACCTTCAAGCTGTTAAACGAATCTTCATTATCTTAAAGGAACTTCTGATTATGGGTTGCATCTCTACAGAAATTCATCCAATTCCTTAACTCTATTCTCTGATTTCGACTGGGGCGGGATGCACAATAACTCGTTGCTCTACCTCTAGGTTTTGTATTTTTCTTGGTAATAATCTAATATCTTGATCTACAAAGAAACAACCAAGTGTTGCACGCTCAAGAACAAAAGCTGAATATCGTGCTCTGGCTGTTGCAATTGTCGATGCTATATGGATACAATTTCTCCTACGTGACTTGGGTATTTATCTTCGCATTCCTATACTTGCCAAATGTGATAATATTAGAGTCGTTCATCTTGCACATAATCTGATCTTTCACTCTAGATCAAAGCATGTTGCTTTGGACTATCAATTTTATTCGTGAGAAGATTACCCAAGGTGATCTTACTGTTTCCCATTTTCCCACCTCACAACAACTTGCAGATGTTTTTACAAAAGCTGCCTTTGTTACAAAATTCAAGGAGTTTTGGGCCAATCTTTATGTGTGTTCCTCCACTTTAGATTGAGGGAGTGTGACAAGGATATATTTGTAAATATAATTTGAAGAGTCATGTACTTGTAATTGCCTTATAAATAGCACACATTCACACCCTTGGCACGTTATGCAGGCCTTATTATTCTGGCTATATTTTGTCTCATCTTTCTCTTTCTTTGTAACTTAAAACTTTAACTAGATGAACTAGTTTCTTTCATGTTTGTTTACTTGATTAAATGAAATCTTCTTATTAAATCTTGTATTTTCTCTTATTTTGGCTGATCCTTCCTTTGTTTTTAATTGTTTTATTTTATTCAAGTTATTAGACTTTAAAGAAACAAAAAAAGAAAAGAAAAGAAAAGAAAAGAAACAAATGATCTCAAATGCTCTTTTTACTTAAGTACATGTAAAATAGGGGTTGTTACAAGTTTACCTGAATCATACACAATTTCCATTGTTGGATGTTACAATGTGTTTAAAGTTTAGTTCAGATATATGATATATACTTTCCACTAAAGAGAACAACTCGTTCTAATTGATCAGAAGAATTATAGGGAAGAGATGAATTGAAAGTTCACTAATATAATGCAATTTAGGAGAAATTTTGCATTTTTTGATTTTTTTTATCAGGGATATGCATACTTTGAAATCGTTAGACCCATGATTTACTCCTCATATATTGAGATTTAGTTACGTCTCCTTTTGTAGATATATGAAATGAAATGTAAGGATAATTTCAAATGTATACAACAAACTAATTAATTTATAACAAATATAGCTATATTTTATTTATATGAAAAATAGTCCAAAATCATAGAAAATATTCATGACTATACAATATAGTTTGCCAAAAACTATAGAAAGTATACATTGACTATACAATGTAGATTACTTATATATGAATTATACACTGAATATACATTATGATACACTCAAAAACTAAATACAGTTTGACTATACATAAGATATATACAGACTATAATGTCTATCAACGATGGACCATTTTTTTATAAGTATTTTAGCCGAATGACCACATGATATAATTATCCCTTAAATGCATCTTGTCACATGTATTCGAGTATACATGTATTTGATTCCATGAGATACATGTATCTAGTGAAATAAAAATGATAAGAATGATAATTTGTAAAATTACTGTGACGTAATAACTAACTAAACTAGCGAAATTTATATTTTTCCCTTAAAAAAGTTATATTGGTTTCCCGGTAAACGAAAATAACTATTAAAAAGTTTTTTTTTTTTAAATTGCGTTTGCTTGGTTAAAAAAGGTGTCCTTTTCCCCTTCAAATTTTGGAAAATTACTGAAACTTTTGTTATTGCCTTGGTGTATATAGGGGATTGTTAGTGTACAAATTTTAATGCTATTAGAATATTATTTTAACATGTTGTAGTCAAATTACTTGTCTTAACTTTCACGTTATTATTTTGAAGGATCACTTGTAATATCTTTTACTATACATATGTTTCATCAACTTATATATCTTACTTCCATTTTTAGTCTTTAAAAAAAAATGAAGTTTCATCTTTTATATTCACTGAGGGGTCGTTTGATATGGTCGTATAAGAAGAATATTAAATAAAGTGTATTAGTAATATCGGTATTATTTATACTTGCATTAATTATAAAAGTATATTTCTTATGCATTGTTTCGTTTGGTGTATTAGAAATAACATATATTGCATAATTTTTTTAAAAAAATATTTATTTTAAAAAATACCCTCCACAAATATGATGAAAAAGATGTAAAAAAAAGATTTTTAGGGACAATTCGATCTTTAACCATGTTAATACATGCATTAAATTCCCCTACATTATAACTAATACCTAAAAATCCATGGTATTAGCAATACAGGACTTAATACACTGTAAAGTGTATAAATAATGCAAGCATTAGTTATACTACTAATACATCAAATTAATGCATGCATTTATTTTTGCTAATATACTCTACAAAATGACCCCTAAGTTTTTAAATTTTAATATAATATTCTCATTTTATCCCTAATAACGTTCATTAATATGAATGACATGACATGTTTAAGAAAAAAAAAATCAAATGATACTTAGATATCAAACTAAAACATACTCCCTCCATCTCAATTTTTATGTGATACTTTTTTGTTTGACACCTTTAAAAAGAAAAATTAAAATTTGTGTTCTAAAATAAACTTAAATATTTGTGAGAGTATAAATCATTTTGCTAAGAGTAAAAGAGAATTTGACCACCAAGGATGGTGCAGTGGACGGGGTTGCTTCTACCTTAACCAGAGGCCGACCTCGAATTCAAACCAAAGGCCGACCTCAAATTCAAACTTTGGATATGGAAAATTTTTTGGTGGGGCACTTCTCTCCGAATGGGAGCCTACGTGGCGCGAATTCAAAATAATCGAGCTCCTATACAGATACCACACATTTGGTGGAAAATCATAAAAGACAAAAAAGAAGGGTAAAATTTAAAATTAAATTATTTCTATTTAGAGAAAAGATTCATTTTTGGGGGACAATTTTTTTTTAAAGTGTATAGCATAAATTGGGAAAAAATAGGACAAGCTCGATGCACTAACACTCTTGATACACACAAAATTCAAAAAAAATATGATCACAAAGATGTATTGTACACAATCTTACGAAAGAAGTGCTCCACATATAGTTAGTGTAATTGGCAATTTGGAATTATAGGTAACTTTAGCCTTTACTTTTTCCATTGGCTGTTAGTAATGAGTGCCCAAGAAGGACCCCCTGGTGACCCTAGCTTCATGAAAGCCACATATCTATCAATTTATTTGTTCCTCTCTCTACTATATAAAAGCATATCTAACAAACAAATGAAGAAAGGCTCCTCCTTAGCTCCTTGTGTCCACCATGACCGACCCTAATTTCTACTCCCAACAACAACAATGGATCAAATTCAACAACCCTAATATTCCTTCTCCTCCTAACAATAATTATTATCAAGTTTATAACCAAACTCCTCCTCCTTCTCCTCCTTTGAAAGAAGCCCTCCCTCTGCTGAGCTTATTAAGTCCAATAAAACATGATGATGAAGAAGTAGAAGAAGCTTGTTGCAGTTCTACTCAGAATGATGTGGAGAAAAAAGCTAGAGATGATGATAATTGTACTAAAGAAGATGTTACTGTAGCACTTCATATCGGTCTACCAAACCCTAGTACTGCTGATCTAGCTTCTATTCTCAGCTCTAATGATGTTTCCATCCCCATGAATATGATAAACACAACTAGTAGACAGTATTGGATTCCCACTCCTTCTCAGATTCTTATTGGTCCTACTCAATTCTCTTGTCCTGTTTGCTTCAAGACCTTTAACAGATACAATAACATGCAAGTGAGTTCTCAAATTCTTTCTTCCTCATACATCTTTTGCCTTTTCACCCCAAAACACACGATCCATCTTCTTCTTTTTTTAATTTTTTCAATAATTTTTTGTTGAGATCCAAAGAAAGATAGAGGCCGGTGTCACTGAGCAAGACTGACTGGGGCAATATGTCTTGATTTTCTTTCCTAAGACTTGATGATGAGAAATAAATAAATATATATACTCGTAATAATTACAAGATCAGATTTCCAGAATAGGGCCAATATTTTACTGTACTAATTACGGTAACACTTGGAATAGATCTTTGGAAATAGATTGCTCACCAGTCAGGGATCCTAAGTAATTAAAGCAAATTCTCATGACCAAATTAATGAGCAGGTACATGTTCATTGTCACTGTCTACGTGGTAGACTTGTTGAATTTCAGCAACTTTTTAATTTTTAAATGCTTTCATTTTTTTTGGCAAACGAGCGAGTCATGATCAACATCCATGCTGTTATTGCATTAACGAAAAAACATATGCAGTATATATCTCTTTACTTGAGTATGTCATACAGCTCCTCGCAGCTTCTTCAAATAAAATGTAGAATTCCATAAAATCAATCTGAGAAAATATGAACCATTGATAATTGAAATCTTCGTTCAACTTCTTTTTGTTGAACAGATGACTACCCATATCATCTACGTACAATTTTAGCCTATAGAGAAAAACATTTTTAATTATGTCTTTAACACAGTCTTTAATGGACCTTGTATGTTTCTTTTAATATTAATTGAGTAAACATTATATCTTTAAACTTGTGTGATTTTCTTCATATTAAAATGAATGTTAGATTTTCTTATTTGATAATATTTAATGACATTTTAACAGTGTTGGTCTCATTTGTTTGGCAAAAAGTAGACACCCTTTTAAATTTAAAAATCCATTTAATTTAAGGGTAAACATTGCAAAATCAAACTAGGTAGATGCCAACGAGACGCGGGAGTAGAGTTTTTTTATGATTGATTATATTATGTGTTGAAGGTATGGTCTGAATATGTTTCAGATGCATATGTGGGGGCATGGGTCTCAATACAGGAAAGGACCAGAATCACTAAGGGGAACTCAACCAACAGGTATGTTGAGGCTTCCTTGCTATTGCTGCACTCCAGGGTGCAGGAACAACATTGATCATCCAAGAGCAAAGCCATTGAAAGATTTCAGAACACTTCAAACACATTACAAAAGGAGGCATGGAACTAAGCCCTTCATGTGCAGAAAATGTGGCAAGGCATTTGCGGTTAGGGGAGACTGGAGAACACATGAGAAGAACTGTGGCAAGCTTTGGTACTGCATTTGTGGGTCTGATTTTAAGCATAAGAGGTCTCTTAAAGATCATATTAAGGCTTTTGGTCAAGGACATGGACCTTATGGCATTCATAGCTTTGAAGATGATGAGGAAGACCCTTCATCTGAGGTTGAACAAGATAATAATCACTACTCCTCAACATTGTGACTACTATATGAATGAATGACTATATATGTGAGGTGAGTTGTACTCACTCATCTACATTCTAGGCTAGAAACTTAATGATGCTATAATTAATTAAAACAAAACATTTAGCTTATATTGTACCTAGTATATGTAAATCTTTTCCTTTTGCTTTCAAATCAAGCTATAGAAGGATTTAATTTGATCTTCCTTGTACTAGTTTGCTAGCTCAATGATGGTGGTCAATTTGTATTCACCTTTTTTGGGTAATTGATTACTCGAATTCTCATGAAAGATAATTTGGACATGGTCATGTACGTACTACTTTATAGCAGAAACAAAATCATATTATATGGACACTCAACATGGGAAACACTGCCCGTAAAGTATGGGAAAACCATCTCCTTGAAACATGTTACATATGTGTGGGACTTAATGTCCAACCCCAAAACCACCAACCTTATTTTACATAACTACACATGAATTGAAGCATCAATAACAATTTTGTTAAGATCAACAGCAATTAATATGTTATTTTTAAAAAAATTACGTCTAGGGAAATTACCATAATTAAGAGATAAATAATTCATGAAGTATTAATTAGTCATGGTTGATAAACATTATTGAAAAGACTTGTGACATGCATTTATTGATTGATGCATAGTGAAAAAATTTTGAAGGATGATTTTTTATATATATACAAAATTGATTATCAAAGTTATTATTTAAATCAATTCATCAAAATAATACATTTTTCTTAAAAATTTACAAAACTAGTATAAACGTATTTCTCAATAACATTTTAGGTTATATTTTATTTAAATATATTCAGCTATGTGCTAACGGCATTAACTTAAGAAATATTGCTATGAGTAACGTTTTAGCATAATATGTTATTCATAGTAACGTCTTATAATACATTATTCCGAGACACGTTTTGCACTTAAAATATTGCTCACAGTAATGTTCTTAATAATCCAATCACGGGCTATTGAATCCTGCAAATTTAGCTATAAACGAATTTCTGCCAAACGTTATTGACAATAATGTTTGAAAAAAATAATGAGTAACATTCTAAGTTGAAAACATTAATCTCATTAGCAAACGTCACTGACGGTAGCATTTGGTAAATTCACAAACCGACCCCTACAGTCGTAGCCAATTTTGAATTTTTTACACTAAGAACAATATACATAACACCACAATCACATTGATTTTTCTCAGCTACCTCAGTTCTACTTTGAAGGAAGCATACTATTTTTATCTTGTCTTTTTCAGCCTCAACATTAATGTTGATGTGTGATTTATTACCAGATTCATCCTATTTCTTATGAGTATAATTTCCTTCGATGTCAAGTTCTCATTTAATATGCTATAATCTTTTTTAAATTAACTTAACCATTATTTAAACTAATTCACCAAACGCTACTATTAGTAATGTTTTTAAGTTAAAACATTACTATACAAAAATTCTTTCAAATTAAAACCTTTCCGTCAATAATGCTTTATAGCTAAATCTACAAGATTTGATGGCCCGTGATTGGATTATTAAGAAATGTTGCTATAAGTAATATTTTAATTATAAAATGTGTCTTAGCATAATGTATTATAAGACATTACTGTGAGTAACTTATTATGCTAAAAATGTTGCTCCTAGTAGCATTTTTTAAGTTAATGTGGTCCAATTGAATTTATTTGAATAAAATATAACCTGAAATATTACTAAGAAATACATTTATACTAGTTTTGTAAAAAAATTTAAAAAAATATTATTTTGGTGAGTTGATTTAAATAATAGCTTACTTCGGTTAAAAATTCATATACATGTAAGTGAGATTATGGGTGTGTTTGGTATAAAGAAAAATATTTTCTAATGTTTAGTACATAAGCAAAAAATTATTATCCCAAGAACATATATATGTTATCTAGCAAAATATTATGAAGGCATCAGAATGGGATGGAGTAGAGTTCAGAGGTGGCGGGGGTGATATAGTCAAGGGATGGGGATGGGGGGCTTAGATGAGTGGGAGTATACAATAAACTTAGTTATCACTTATGCAATTTGTTTCTCAACTTTCAAGAACTAAGTTTTGACCAACCAAATATAAGAACAATTTTGGTACCAAACACGCACTTTCAGACCGACAAGCGACCTACGAAAATCTCCTATGAATGGATTTGGCTCCCTTCCATTACACTTTTCCTCTATTTTGTTAAGTGCACTTCTAGACGAGAGACATGTGTTATGTTTAATTTTTAAATGTCAAAATTATATTATATTAACAAATATTATATCCAAATTACGTCTACAAAATTTTAGAAAATCACTCTCCAAATTTGATAAGAACAATCCATAAATTTTAATATCAATTAAATCTTAATATTTCATCTTATATTTTTTAATTTAATTATTAAATTGTACAATATTTAAGATGAGAATCGACTAAATAATTTTTTGTGCCAATAAACTTTATTCTAAAAATATTATGTTAAGTACAAAAAAAAAGGTAAAAAGTTATCAATGATTGACAAAAGTCATAAAATAAAAGCACATGAAACAAAAAATAGAAAAATAAAAAGACCGGAGGTTATCAAGATTACAAATATGAAATATCAAAATTTTAATGTTTAGGAGAAAATAAGCTATTGCGTTTGAAGGAGAAAAAAAAAAGAAGAAATATATGTGTTTTTAAAAAAAATATTTTTTAAATCTTTTCTTTGTATGTGAATTTCGAAAATATTATTTTAAATTTAAAAATGTTTTTGGAGACTATTATGTATCATGCTAAATAAAAACATTGCTAAATTCATGTTCTACTTTTTAATAGTTGAATAAAAAAATATAAGTTGAAAATGAAAATTAAAATTTATGAAAAATAATTTGTTCTTATCAAAATTTAGGGAGTAATTTTTTAAAATTTGTTAACATAATTATAGTTATAATATATATTAATATAATATAATCTTAATCTGTAAAAATTAAATGGAATATATATCTCTCATCTAGAAATGTACTTGACCAAGTGAAGAAAAGATATAATGGAGGGCAGCCAAATCCAGCCAAATCCCCTTGTGAATCCTCTTCCAAGTACCAACTCAAATGCAAAGGTATTTCCATAAGAATGATTTTCTTTCATTTTTAACTAATTCAAAAAAAAAAAATCTTTTTATAACATTTTAATTTTAATTTTACAAAACATGTTTAAAAACATAATTTATTTATTTTTTGATATATTTGTCATAATATTAATTTAGAATTATAAAATTTTTAAATTTCTTTATTTTTTTAAATTCTATGCTAGTTCAAATAAGATCTTTTTTAAAAAACTAAGAGAGTAGCATAAAAAGTCATAACGTGAGAAAAGTATGATGGCATTGCACATGACTTTCTTGTTTATTTATTATTATCCAGTAATACATAAACTTGAGAAGAAATGATTATTGGGGTCATCAAGATAATTGGTTTCGATTTTCTCTTCACAATGTTAATTAGTTCATTGGAACGATATATGGAAGCTTTAAAAATGAGAAAGAAAATTAGACCATTACTGGAATAATTTTTTTTATACAATGGTAGACGCACAACAAACAATTATTGTGTGAGGTTCCATTGTTCTTCTGACACTTGGACAATCGACGTATTTGTAGACGTCAAAAATTTGTATAACTTTACCAAATGAGTCCTATTTCAGTCAAGGTTTCTTGGAGACTATCATACCCTAAACCCTAATTCATGCATATATAAAGGGTATTATATTCCCTTGAAATGATATCTCAAATATCTCATAGAGAGATCAAAATATGGTTTAAGGAGGTCAAAATCATCCTGTGTTCGAGAAATACGTCATTAACGGCCTCGAATCATGGAGAAATCTACGACCCTCGAATCATGGAGAAATCCAAGGAGAGAAGAATCAAGGGATCAACAGATTTATACACACATTGTTTATGAATAAAATTATGTTTCTTTATATTTTATTTGTGATTGCAATTTATTTTCTTTCACGTTAAAATTTGTTGCAAACAAACTGGCACACCTAGTGAGACGAAATATGTTCTTCATTTCTTCTCTCATAAATTAAATCTGCAAATATGAAGCTACAAAATTGTGAGTACTTCAAGCCTCGTCTTTGGGTTTCATCAAGTCTACAGTCCGACAAGCCTTGAAGCAGGAGCATTTGTAGACATCGAAATTTTGTAGGACTCTACAAGATAAGTCCTATTTCAGTCAGGGTTTCTCGGAGACTACTCTACCTTAAACTCTAATTCATGTCTATATAAAGATATTATATTCTCTTGAAAAAGTATCTCAAATATCCCAAAGAGAAATATCCCATAGAGAGATCAAAATATAGCTTAAGGAGGTTAAAATCATCCTGCGTTAGAGAATACCTACTAGCGACCCTCGAATCATGGATAAATCTAAAGAGAGAAGAATCAAGGGATCACCAGATTTGTACCCATATTGTTTATGAATAAAATTATGTTTTTTCATATTTTATTTGTGATTGTAATTTATTTTCTTTCACATTAAAATTTGTTGCAAACAACTTTTTTTATTTTTCACATGTTATTCACCATTTCTCTCCCACTCATTCCTCTTTCCCTTCATTTTCTTATATTTTTTTTAACTCCTAACAAATACCTAATTATTAAATTCCTAATTAAATAATTAATATATATTTAATAAAAAAATACAGATAAACACATTTTCTGTTAACTTAAAACACTTGCAAAATTATATGAACATTAAAATTAAGCTTATTGTTTCGTAATTTTAACATAATTAACAACAACAATAACAATAATATATCCAGTGAAATCCCACAAGTGGGGTCTGGGGAGGGTAGAATGGATGCAGACCTTATCGTATAGATGTTGTTTCCTGAGAACCCTCGTTTCAAAATACAAAATAATTTATTTTAGCATATAAATTGATTAGATAAGATTATTTTTAATTAATATAAATTATATATATATTTTTTCCGTGAAATCACCAGCTTTTTTTGTCGTTTCACTCACAATAGCAGTTTTTATTTTTTTTCAAATAGAATTGCTTGGCATCAAATTGATCTAGTGACAAAGAAAAAACGAAGCGAGAGAATAAAGAGGAAATTTAATGAGAAATATAACTTAAACAGTTATATTTGTTTTGATTTCTGACCTTATTTTAAAATTATAGATATTTTTTTATTATAATCACATTTTAAAATAAGAATGATGATAAGGTAAAACAAGACGTGACAGATTCATAAACATTTTTAAAAAAATCACAGGGAATGAAGCGGGTCATGGAGCAAAATTTATTTTTTTTAAAATTAAAATTAAAATTAAAACTTAAAATGCTTAATTAATCCTTCAAGAATCAATCGGTTCCATACAAATTTTAAATTCATTATTCATTGTATTATATTATTATTATAATTATTATATTAATCAACCCTTATATTTTACTATTATTAGAATTAATTTTGCTCTATATTAACAAGTCTTCACACTCATTTACAGTACATTTTTACTAGTGTTTTTTATTAAGTATTTCAAAAAATTATAACTAAAAAAAAGAAAACAACTGGTAATCTCTGTTAAGAAAATGACGGTAAATATGAACTAAAACAGAATATAAAAAGAAGCTACGGAAACTAAATTAAAATAAATTTGTTTTTTCTTGAAAAATGTTAGGAATTGAGGGACACTGAATTTTCCTTGAGTTAATTTGATATTATTAGAAATGCCGAATAACAAGAACGTTTTTAATTATTTTGATTAAAAAATATATTAATATCTTTATCAAATATATTAACTGGTTAAGAAAATGGAGTAAAACTGTATTTGTTAATAAAAAATAAGAAAATGAAGGAAAAGAGAAATGAGTGGAAGGGAAATGGTGAATCATATATATATATATAAAAGAAAATTGGGAGTCCGCCTATGTGGTGCTCTCACATAATTTTTATTTATTTATTTATTTTCTTAAATAATTTAATATTTTTAAAATCAATTAAATAGTCTAATGAAAGTTTTAAAAAACTCAAAAAGTTTTGCTTGTGATTAAACAGTTCACAACCATTCAAAAAAGTTACAACAATTCAGAAAAATCACAACCCTTCGAAAAAGTCACAACCCTTCAAAAAAGTCGCAACCCTTCAAAAAAACCTCAATCCTTCAAAAAAGTCACAACCCTTCGAAAAAGTCACAAATTTTAAAAAAAGTCACTACCCTTCAGAAAAGTCACGACCTTTAAAAAAAAGCTCTCACATAATCTTATTTATTTATTTTCTTAAATAATTCAATATTTTTAAATCAACTAAATAGTCCAATAAAAGTTTAAAAAAAACTCAAAAGGCGTCGCTTCTGATTAAACGGTACTTTCGCATGTCACAACCATTCAAAAAAGTTACAACTCTACAAAAAAGTCATAATCCTTCAAAAAAATCACAACCCTTCAAAAAAATCCCTATCCTTCAAAAAAATCACAACATTTTGAAAAAGTCACAACCATTTGAAAAAGTCACACCTCTTCGAAAAAATCACAAATTTTAAAAAAAATTTACAACCCTTCGAAAAAGTCACAACCTTTTGGAAAAGTCACAACCATTAAAAAAAGTCACAATTTTCCAAAAAAGCCACAACCCTTCAAAAAAATCATGATCTTCAAAAAAAAAAAATCATAACCCTTTGAAAAAGTCATAATCATTCAAAAAAGTCACAACTCTTCGTAAGAGTCACAATTTTTTTAAAAAGTCACAACCCTTCACAAAGGTCACAACCCTTCAGAAAAAACACAACCGTTTGGAAAAGTCATAAGCATTCGAAAAAGTCATAACCATTCAAAAAAGTCGCAACCCTTTGAAAAAGTCACAACCCTTTGGAAAAGTCACAACCATTCGAAAAAAACTCTTTGAAAAGGTTACAATTTTTTCAAAAAAGTCACAACCCTTTGGAAAAAGTTACAAGTATTTGGGAGAAGTCACAACCTTTTGGAAAAGTCATAACCATTCGAAAAAGTCACAACTCTTCGTAAAAGTCACAATTTTTCAAAAAAGACACAACCCCCCAGAAAATCACAACCCTTTGAAAAAGTAACAAGCATTCAGAAAATTCACAACCTTTCGAAAAAGTCACAACCCTTCAAAAAGTCAGAACTCTTCAAAAAAGTCACAAGACATTGAAAAAGTCACAACTCTTTAAAAAATTCATAATTTTTCGAAAAAGTCACAACTGCTTGAAAAAGTCATAACCTTTCGAAAAAGTTGCAATCCTTCAAAGTGAAAAACTATCTTCGTTCAATATAATACAATATAATGTAATATAAAATATACACTAAATTAATTTTTAAGTTGGGGATATTATAGTAACCTCTTTAGAAAAGTAACAACCCTTTGAGAAAGACACAATTCTTAGACAAAGTCATAACTCTTCGCAAAAGTTATAATTCTTTGAAAAAGTTAAAACCCTTCAAAAAAGTCAAAATTCTTCAAACAAGTCACACCTCTTTGCAAAAAGCATAGCTCATTGGAAAAACCACAATCTTTCAATGTAAAATATTATATGTTTTCAATATAATTAAATAAATGTAATATATAATATAAAAAAATATATTAAATTGAATTTTAAGTTGGGGGTATTATAGTAATTTAACATTCAAGTTAGAAAGTACAAATACTATTGGAAAAAATAATTATATCGAGAAATAATGTTATAATACAAAATTATAATTGAAAATAACAAGGAATTTAACAATGTTATATTAATAAAAGTTCTTGAGATAAATCTATAATGCTAAATTTTTTATATAGAAAAAACTTAATAACTTTAGAGTATTTTATTAATTTTAATATTAAAATATATAAACATAATTAAATTACTTATGACCGCGCCAAGTGCGGGCCTACAAAATAAAAAATGGGCAACTATCCAAATGACAAAAGAACAATGGAGCGGCACAAAACTATTGTAATTTTTCTACATATACCATCAATACGACTGTATTCTAGTTTTCTTTGTACTTTGTTGAAGATATGGAATAAACAAAGTACCACGGATTCAGCATATAAATAAGAAAGTCATGAATAAGACTGTATTTTAGTTTTATCAAAAGGAAGATCCAAGTGGGAAATAAGCTTTTTTCTTTCTTTCGCCTTTAATTATTTATGATTTTATCTTCTGTCCATTAATTTAAGCAATTTGAAAGATAATTACAAGTTAGCATGTAACTGTTCATAAAAATTGTAGTGGAAATAGCAACATGAAAAGTCAGATAATTTTTATGTTTTGGTTTCTAATCTGGTATTGGGTGACTGCATGGCACCCAACTAAATTCAGATTGGGGTATTATTAAATCCAAATTCATGGTAGAAAAGTTTACATTGTGGGTAAAACCTATGCCTAGCAAAGACGACTTTGTAATCACGGGATTTAAATTTAAAACTTTTAATTAAAAATGAAAAAATATTTATTACTATATCATAATTTTCAATTAAAAAAATCAGATAACTTATTAGGCATATATATAGATAACAAGACAGGGAGAGTATATTTTCCAACCAATTGCTGTGACATAAGCTTTTCATCCTGCAAAAACAACCAGCTTTTGAGGTGCATATGATACCCTTTTTCTTTTTCCTTTTCCTTTTCCTTTCCCTTTTTCTCGGTTAGTGGATGCATGTGTATCTTAATTATATGTGTTCTTTCATGGAACATATACCAATATTCACTAACTTACTCCTCCATTTTAATTTATTTGTCACATTTCTCTCAGTGATGCCTTTCAAAATAAATGTTTTTTTTCCCTTTTCTTCGCATTTTTCCTCCCTTTTTTGAGCAATTTTTTAGTTCCGATCTTTTACGTCAAATGTTTAAAATCACAAAATTAAAGGATAAGTTGATATATTGACCCAACATATTTTAAATTTAATATTATAGAATTCAAAATTCTTACCTCCTCCTTTTAAAAATAATGACCTATTTTCTATTTAAAAAAGAATGTTCACTTTTCTTTTCTTTTTTTACAATACTTTAATTTTAACTTTTCACATAATATGTTTAATGCCACAAGATTAAAGGACAGTTTCATATATTTGACATAACTTTAATTTAAGATCACAAAGTTGAAAAGTCTTTTTTATTTTTTTAAACTACGTGTCAAGTTAAACTAGACCCTTTTTTTAAAAAAATACTAAACTTTATGTCAGGTTAGAATAAGATAAAGAAATTACTATTCTTCTGTTTTAAAAAAATGATCTGGTTTGATTTGACATGAATTTTAATTTAAAAATATGAAGAAGACTTTTTTAGTTTTAAATTAAAATTATGTCAAATATATTAAAATATTTTTTAATTTTATGATTTTAAACATATCACATAGAAAACTGAAATTAAAATATTATCAAAAAATAAAAAATCATTAAAAAATATCATTTTGTTTTAAATAAACGAAGGTGGTGGTCTTTGGAAATTTAAAACTCAATACAAACTAGCTAGAAAAATCTTTTCAATATTCCTTTTTAAATTAAAATATTTTCCAACTGAAGGAATTTCAACTAAATCCTTCTGGTGAGTCCAAACAAAATGTGTCTGACCCAATCAAGTGGATTCGTGTATATCGGATCAATTTGAAGTTGGAAGTACGAGAGCGTACCAAGCAAGACTTTTTGAATATCTTATTCATATGCAATTGCACTGACTCTAGATTACAAGGGTTCTCCGCTAAAGGCACGGCGGCTCAAGCACATTAGTGGTATAAGATGAAAATTGAATGGAGGCTTTAAATTTTAAAAAATAAATTAATATATTTTCTTACAAATTTTATTCTTCTATCTCTTTGAAATGCAGAATTGTTTAAAAATAATTATAATTGATTTCATTCGATAATTCTTTTGAATTGATCATATAATCATACTCCACATGTACCAAACTTATTCTAATAATTCTTTTTTTAATATAAAGTAAATAATCTTTATTTTTAATAGTAATTACTTGGTAATTTTTTTTTTAAAAAAAATATGACCTATTATTACTAAAATGAAAATTGAGGCCCTCAAATTTGAGGGCCTAAGGCGCTTGTCTTTTTTCTAACACTGTCGAGCCACCCTTGCCTAAAGGAATTATAATAATAAGTGAAATATTACAGTAAAGTCAAGGATTGTTTTGAGTTGCAAAAGCAAAACATTAAAAGTTAATAAGTGAAGTAATCCACACCCAGCTTCATAAATCATTTTGGTAAATAATGTAGGAAGAATTTATTCTCTAACACTAGCCTAAAACACGTGTTAAGGACAATATTTGGACGAGTTCCTTGGAAGATTTTGTTTCGTTAAGATGGATTCCGACGATTCGGTCGCCATCGAAAAGCCGTCTATAATTTAGCTGTTATTTATTTATTTATTTAAATGGTGGTACATCTACAGCAACACTGAAAACAGTTAAAAAAAGTGTTTGAGTTGACTTATTTTTAGTGCTTTTGACTTTTGAATATAGTTTTTGTAGTTTTTAGAAAAAATAAAAAGTATTTTTAAGTATTTATTTTTAGACCTAAAAAAGAAAAAAATAAATATTTAAGCTATTTTTAAAAATTCAATCCACCTCTCACTTTAAAAGAACAAAGGTAGAAAGATATAATAGGTATAAAGGAAAAACCTGATCATAATTCCATTTTCATACCCAAAAGTTCGAAGCAATGAGTTAAATACGGAATGCATATGATTGATAACATGAATTTTCATTTTGTTGAGGTGTAATTGACTCACCACGTTGAATCTCTTCTCCCATTTTTTCTTATATATATGATGTTTGATAGATCAGATAAATTTATATTATCTATCAAATGCAATATAAACTTTATCTCAAATTTTATTGTGTGATATTTCACCTTCACCCATGTACCAAACAACCTCTAAGAGTAAGGGGTGGGGGCTGGTGAAAAGTCCATACCAACCCTTTTCATCGTAATTCTCATTTTTAACG
Organism: Solanum aculeatissimum; assembly: GCA_038996855.1. NCBI lineage: Eukaryota > Viridiplantae > Streptophyta > Magnoliopsida > Solanales > Solanaceae > Solanum > Solanum aculeatissimum. Next base: position 5,211 of record JBCEWC010006646.1, on the reverse strand, counting down.
TTGAATCTCATGTTAAATTCTTCACCCTTTAGATGTTCAATCCTAAAAGCAAGGAGTCTGTGTCTGCGAAGACTTTCACATTATCTCAGGATGCATGGTCTCTTTAACATAGTCAATTCAACAATCCCCACCTTTTGAATTAGTTTTTAGCTGAGTTAGACCCAAAATTTATAATAAATAAAACAATAATATTATGTTGGTGTTATATACTATTTAAGATTTTTTTTGGGATTATGGATCGCCCATGTGAACTGACCCGATCCAATCTTACCCCATCCATGAGTTATGGATAAATTTGATTTTAAAATTAAAAGGTGGAACGGTTAAAACTATAACTGTTCAACCTTATCCTTTAAGATAAGGTTAAACAGTTGTTGTTCAACTCACTTTTTGAAAAAAGGAGAGAGGGAACACTTATTTAACTGTCCAATCACTCTCCTAAAGGGGATATGTGATCTTCAAAAGGGAGCGGAAGTGAGGTTTCTTTTAAAAGTTATGTGAAAAATAAAAAAAAAGTACGTAATAGTAAGGAAACAAAACTAAAAACCACAAAAAGGATTTGGATACTAATTCTCTATATTCATCAATCTACACAAAAGACATTTAGTTTGTGGATATCAATATGAATTTCTTAGTGAAAACAGAAGAAGATCTGGGACAAAATTCACTTAGGGGCAACAACAACAACCGTTGCGAATAAACAAGGTACACAACCCGTTGTTCTTGCTCCGTTATTTTTTTTTATAAATGGTATCAGAGTGTGGTTAAATTGTTTTATTGTTCCATGTTAATTACCTTGAAATAATTGAATTATGTGTTTAAGATAAAAATTTTTTGGTTGATGATGTTTTGGAAACTGTTAAATAAAGCAAATTCTGTTTAGGTCCATTTTTGCCATAGTCTTTTAGTTATTTATGCCTAAATCTTTGATATTCACAATTTACTCATTTTGAGCTTTTCAAAAATATATTATAATAGACAAACAGATTAAAAATGATTGAGATATTTATAACGCTCAAACTACTTCTCTATAGTTGGAAGAGTAGAATGTCGCTAGCAATATAAACCCAACTTTAAAGAGTTGAGGTTGATTCCACAGGGACTTGGATGTTAGACTCTATCTTTGAAGTTATTAGTTGAATAAGTATAACATCTCACGTGTGACTCAAAATGTCCTTATGGTGTATTTCTTGAATATCTTAAAATTCGTGAGTGATTTTGCAAATTTGTTATCATATTCTTTTTCAGGAGGTAAATTTATATCGAAAAGAGATGGTCTTCGATCGATTTCTAGGTCACCCGTATCAAATAATAATTTTTAGGTGATTTGGGGTTTAACCAGTAGGGTATGTGATCAATCCACGTCGCGAATTTGTTCTCCCAAAGTACAAAAATGACCTAAACTCATTCATAGGCCAAAGCAGGGAAAAATTAAACCTCGCACAAAAATGACCTGTGAGGGAACAAGTCTGTATCGCCCACTTGTTCTCCCACAGTACAAAAATTTTCTGAACTTTCTCTGTTTCAGCTGAGGGCAGTTGGGTCATAACCCAACACCCTTATAGACATGATTCCTCTATTATTCAATCATTTTTAGCCCTAATTCTCTCAAGAACTCTCTCAAAATCCTCTCCAATCCTCACCAAATTTCCTCAATCAAGTTCTAAATTCTCAAGGGATTTCATTAAAGGCTCAACATCAACTTTTGTTAATTTATTTTTAAGGTATGTGGGTCTTCATCCATGGGTCCTTCCACCCATGGAGCCCAACCTTCCTTTTTGATAAAATTTCATGATTTCAAGGTTTGATACTTTGTGGGTGCTTCCTATTATACATTATGAACAAGAATTATGTTTGATTTCATCAAGTATTGATATGATTTTGCATGAACATCTATTCAAGACTATCCTATGATTTGATTTATGACTATTGAAGCTATGCATGATATGAACCTGAAAACTATGAAAGATCATAGATTTTTAAGATGGATTTCATGACACCCAAACTAAGGATTTTACTATTATGATGGTGGGTTATTTGAATGCTTTTTTAATGATCATGTTTACTTTTTCCATGTCCATTACTTTTGAATTTCATGATTTTAAGTCTAATTGCATACACCCATCATGTTTGACTAAATTTACACGACAAAGTTTCTTACGTTGATGAAAGATTATTGCATGAATTGCAAGACAAGCATGTTATGATATTTATGAGCTCCCAAGCATATGTTGAACTCATGAAAAGTTCCTATGATTTATAAGTAAGATTTTGAGCTCTTATGCTATGTTTTACTCTCTTGTGAATGAATAATTCTCACTAGAAAGGTTCAAGTATATTACATTTTCTACCCTCATGTGTAAAGCAATGCCAACTACAAGGGGTCAAGTTTATGAAATATTTTACCCTCTAGTGCAAGGTAAATGCTCACTTGTAGGGGTCAAGTATATGAGGGAGCTACTCTTATCATGTTGACGTATTTTTGCAAGTTATTCAAGTTATGATTACACTTATGGTTATGTCAAGTATTCCGTGAGACTAGAATTAGAACCGAATGAGGCTTAAGATGGGGGCTCGACCCAAGGGGTCTTTACATAAAGTCTTGATCTCATAACTATGTGCCACTATACGATATTATTTTCCCTAAATGAACTTTTACTAGTGGATCCAACTAGGACAAGTTACCCACCATGGTGGGGTATGGTTTGCCTTAGAAAGTAAACCTTTTCTTTTTCGGCGTGGAGGCAACATCAGGACTCCATTTAGTAGCTAGAATGATTTTATATGTCGGTTAAGGTCTCCTCCCACATATGTATGTTAAGTTATGCAAGTTTGACTATCTCCATGTATTGACTAAAGCATTGATTATACATGTCATATTGAGCTTATGTCTATTGAATATGATTATGCATCTTGACTATTATGACTTATGTTCTTTGTTTGCATTGCACCTCGTATACTTAGTGCATTTCAAGTACTAATGCATAATTTTTGCCTACATGATCTAACCACGTAGGGACTGGAGCTCCTATTCATCCCCCTCTACGTGGCTAGTTAGCTTGGTTGAAGATTGCATTTGGTGAGTCCTCTGTTCCGGGAACAACAATCACTTTCTTTCATGCTATGTTAAAGACTTATTTACTTTTAAAAACTTACTTTTGAGGGTGATCCAAGAGATGTCTTGGCCTCTATTCCACTTATGCTAGAAGTGTTGTTGGATCTGTTTACATGCGATGAGCTTGACTCTTATGGTACTTATGTATTATTTATGACTTTCTTTAGTCTCTATCCCTTGTATGTGTTATTGTATGATGATGGCATGTGATGGAAGTCCTAAGTCCTTATCATCTCCATGACGTGAGTTATACTTACCTTCCCCTTAGTCTTGCTTGTTATGTGATCATGCAAATCCTTTTCTCCTTAACATCCCTATAGCTTGAGTCCAAATTCCCATTTTCCTTAGATTTATGTGTTTGATGCTTGCTTATGCTCCCACAATCTAGGATGTTCTTAAATATGCTTAGAGGCTTGTTTGGGATTCCTTCGAGTTCTCCATTCGCTATGTCAAGTCTAGGCCCTAAGCTTGGGTCATGACAAACTTGATATCAAAGTACTAGGTTTCTAAAAGGTCCTAAAAATCTAACACACCTCGTCAAGTAGAGTCTTGTTCTTGGTTTTAAAGCATACCACAACTATGGATAGGAGGCTATGAGGCATTTAGAAAATGATTCACTTCTTCATAATCTATGTCGTGCTTTAGAACTTAATTTCAGGTTTCCCTTTTCTCTAATGGTTGCGTTTTACACTTCTAGACATTGCCACCAAGAATAACGGTACAAAGAGCTCCTACTCCCGAGGGTGATCCGATCCCTCCGGCTCCACAAGCTACTTATGAAGAAGTTGGGGTTACTCATGGCGGTATCAAAATGTGGTTGCTTTGTTTGACAAGCCATGACCAAAAAAATGAACCAAGGATTCTAAACTCTTCATGCTCCTACTCTGACATGAAGGGTGAGAGACTTTACAAGAATGAACCCTCTGGAGTTTCATGGCTCCAAAGTGGAAGAAGAACCCCAAGAGTTTGTTGATGAGGTGTATAAAGTGCTTGCTATTATGAGGGTGAGCTCGCTTGAGAAGGCGGAGCTTGTGGCCTACCAACTCATAGGCCTTGATCAAATTGATGAACCGCAAAAATGCTCATCATTTAACACTTTTCTAGTTGAAATCTTTGCGAATTCTCAAGCAAATTTTTGCGTTTAATGTTTGTATAGTTTATTTTGCTGAAAAATCAGACAAGGCATGAAAAAGGACAAAATAGAGCAAACTGTGCCCCAAACGGTCAGGCTCACAGACCGACCAGTTAACGAGTCGTGGGACTGACCGTGAAAGGTGACAGAGAGGGCCAGCGTGAAAAGAAGTAAAAATGGGCCAAGTCTAACTACACGAGAAGAGAAACGGCCTGTGTACATGTTAACGGGCCGTGTACTGGACCGTGAAAGGTAACAGAGAGCAGTGTAGGAAAGCTGAGGAAAAATGATACAAGTCTAGGTACACGGAAGGATAGACGACCCGTGAAACCTTCACACGGGCCGTGCACCAGTTCGTTAAACATAACAGAATGTTGGCCGTGGGAGTTGTGAAAATATGAGGCTAAGTGGTATTGCACGGAGTGTGTGACGGACCGTTGGGAAGTTGACGGACCGTCTATTGGTTCGTTAAACATCACAGAACCTTGGCCGAATTGCACCAGTGAGAAATAAGTGAAGGCAATCCAGACGGACCAGTTGACGGGCCGTGTGACGTTACACGGTCCGTTACGTGTGCTCGTTAAACATCACAGTGAGCTGAAGGCTGGAAGACTAAAGCCAAGAAGTCTAAGTGTGCCCAGACGGTTGGTGACACGGACCGTTACATGACAGATGGTCCGTTTAGTTGTCATTCTCGCGTGCCGAAGTTTGATTTTCCTATTTTGTCTAGGATCTATTTTAAATCATATAAATACAATTGTATTAGGTCATTTTTATATTATTAAGACTGCTAGGTATTGAACGAGAAGCTTTTGACTTGGGTTATTACTTTTGGCAACGTTTTGCTACAATTGGTTCATTGAATTACGATTGCAACTTGTGATTCTATTGATTTTCCCAACTGTAAGTGTGAATCATGTCTTCTCCATCTTGTTTCAATTTCGGTTTGACAAGCATGCTAGGC